>JAZHYW010032113.1:0-94871 GCA_037355805.1 Ixodes ricinus | reverse complement strand
TGCACGAAACAGTGACTCCCAGAGAATCGTAAGAACATGAAGTTGATTGCCTTTATTTTGACTGTCTGTAAACACACTTGCAAGGCGTGCGCTGATGAAGTCTCAAAATCAAAACTCTCGTAGCGTGATTCATGACTGCGCCGGCCTGCATTCCCTATGTTGTAACGGCACTTTCAGGAGGCAGACACTAAAATTGCAGAAGTAAAGGCACAAAAGCGACACCGACCCCATTATCTCAGAATATCACCTTATTTCTTAGTAGTAACTGTGTCAATAGGCACCACATGTTGTATTAAAGTTAAGAAAAAAAGCATAAACCTTTTTTCGTGAGAAAAAACTAAATATCAACGTTAGGATCTGGTAATAGTATTTTTTTCTGGATACTTTGCCGAATCGTTACCCGAATCTTTAGAAAAGTTTGGCAAAAGTTCGGCCCGCCGAATCAAGATTCGGTGCCCAATTTTTCGATTTGGCTAGACTTTCGGTCCATCACTAGTAAAATAGTAAAATATGCGGGGGGGGGGGGGGGTTGGTTTGCCCCCCCCCCCCACACTCAAAAACAAGTTGGTACGCCACTGACTTTGTCTTCTAAGAGTCACTCTTTTTTGCAGCTCTGAGAGCTAGCGTCCACCCTGGCAGAGTAAGGGCGGGAAGCCGAAGGAGGGCTTAAAGAACGGTCGCTCCAACTTGTTAATTGGTCTAACGATGACCTTCCCAGCCTGTCGTCGAAAGTGCAAAAAAAAAATACTAATAACTCAGTTGCAGATTGTTCCTCACAAAAAAAATCAGAGAGGGACTTCCAGATCGCCAACCTAGATCGTGTCGGCCTCTAGGGTGACTGACAAAAAGAGAAAGGCTGAAAACATCTTCCGTTTTCCCGACCCCTGCGTGAGCGTTCTATATTCTCCGACGCTTCGACGATCCGGATTGCACCTCTGGCACGTGCATATAGCCTAGGCCGTGACTCCTCTATTCGCGGCTCAAACAAAAGGGACGCACACCAAGTGGGAGAACCAGGAACCAACGGATCGGGTCGCTTTGCGCTCTCCGCGTCTTTGGCAGCTTTCGCAGACATGAGTGTTCTCGGCGCAGTGGCGAACAATGTGAAGTTGAAAACGGTCCGAATATTCTTTAAGTTTGCCTTGAGCGATCATTAGTGTGGTGAGTGCCTGATGCAGATTGTTGTCCTTCAATCACGTGTTTGACAGCCCGGTTGGTTCACGACACACTGTCGCGTGCTTTCGACTTCTTCGATGGGGAGGAATCACGGAAAAACGTGGTTATTTTTTGTCTGCCTTGAATCACAATCTAAGTGACGACTACTTGGAGACTGATAGTACTGTTTTTCTTATGTGGACGTTGAAAGACACTGGACCGAGAGGGACAGACGAGGTCTTCCGCTAAGTGGAAACACCAATGTCGAAGTCCAGTGAATGGGAAGGTATCGACAGCTGCTTTTTTCACTAAATTTGGTTCTGTTCGGTTAGCTAGAAGATTGAGCCACTCACTGCCAGTCGGTGCGTTGGCTATTCATCTTGGCTGCTTTTCGCCGAAAAGGCCCTGCACCACATGGGAGGAGTTGGGGCGGATTTCGCAGTTGTTGATTTCCGGAAAACCTGCTTGCTGCGTACGATTGATGAAATCATCCCTGCTTTCAAAAGGACGCGTTGTAAAATAATTCTAACTGAACAGAGACTGACATAAGACTCTTGTCGGCGTACAAAGGAAGAAGAAGATCGAAAGGGCAGGGGCTGGCGCGAGGGGAGCCATTGGGTCAGTAAAAAGAAGGTTCCCAACCAAGTCGGTTGTCCTGTCTTTCAAATCGACCTCACAAGGTCACCGGCAAAGTCATCCGTCGACGAATAGAGCGCTTCAATGTGCAACAATTAATGGTGCAAGAAACCCGGGACCTTTGGACGTGAGGAATCAACATCAGGATGGATCGGCTGAAGACGAAGCGGAGGGTCCGACGGAGCCAGAACACGAAGATGATTACCGATATCACGACTGTGCTCCAGTCAGCAACCCTTGACATCAACTCCCTCAAGAACCTACGAGACAGGCTGATCGCCAGCAACGAGGAACTCCGCAAGGTCAACGAAGAGATTGAGCCGCTGATCGCCGATGCCGACCTCGAAGCGGACTATGTTGCTGTGGCAGACTACGAAGATCAAGTAGCAAGAGCCCTCAGTGAAGTGCGCAATAGGCTCGAGAGTCAGCCGGCAGCACCAGCCATTTACCATGTGGGAGACGACGGTGACAGAGCCATACCCCAGGCCACGGGTGTGAAACTCCCTAAACTACAACTACTGCAGTATCAAGGTGAGCTTACCCTCTGGCAGCCCTTCTGGGAGCAATTCCAAACTGCCGTTCACCGTAACACCAGACTCACGGAGGGAGACAAATTCCAATATCTACGCTCCCTGCTGAGTGGGCCAGCCGCCAGTGCTATCTCCGGGCTACAAGCAACGGCAGAGTGCTACAAGGACGCCATAGAAATACTATCCGAACGCTTCGGGAACAAGCAACGCATTCAGCGTGAGTACCTCGAAAGACTGCGAAGTCTACCAACGGTGAAGTCAGATCGAGATGTACATGGACTACGGAATATTTACGACCACGTCCAGACCAACATTCGTGGCTTGCGTGCCCTGGGCGTTTCGAGTGCGACGTATTCTACTATGATGGTGGACGTACTCCTGTCCAACCTCCCAACCGATATAGTGGTGGAGTACCATCGACTCAAAAGATACGGGATAGGGCTTGGAGTTCCAATCAACGGGAGTGAAGGAGCCGGAACGACTGACAACGGACAACCGTTAGACGACGTCTCGCCTTCGCCAACAGATGCAGGTGAGGAGTTGGATAGACTCTTGCGTTTTATGCGCGTGGAGATAGAGAGCAGAGAACAGTCATCGCCACTCGAGCAAAGGCCAACAACCGTGCCAACAGTGGCTCAAAATCAGAGGCAAGGCGCCAAACCACCATCAACGTTGGTGTTGCACACTAGCGGAACAGACAACACCTGCTTCTTTTGCAACTACCGAACTCACCGTACCGGTGATTGCTCATCGGATATCACACTAGATGAGAAAAAGAAAATGCTAGCGCAAGACATGCGATGCTTTCGTTGCACGAAGCGAGGTCACCGATCAAGGGATTGCCGTAGTCAACAGAGATGTACCGGATGCAGGGGAAGACATGTCACCTCAATGTGTAACCCGGCGTGGGAGGCTTTATCAACGGCTCGGGAGACTGCCAACGTTCTTACCGCAGGTAGTACCACGACAGTACAGACTCCGAGCGTCCTATTACAAACGTTCCGAAGCTGGGTTGGAACCGGCCAGAACCGAGCTTACATCCGCGGCATTATCGACGGAGGGAGCCAAAAGACTTTCATCAGGGAAGACTTGGCTAGGAAGCTTAATTTGAAGGTTGTCGGAGAACGGATCATGCAACTCAACACCTTTGCTTGCAGTGACTCAAACAGGTGTAGGCAGAAGTTCACCGTAGTTAGAATCCGAATTAGGAGCCAATATAAGGCAACCGATCATGTCTTAGAAGCAGTGGTCGTGCCTTTCATCTGCCAAAACATCATAGAAACTCCAGTAGAGCACACATTTCTCAAGACTATCCCAGGAGACATCGCCGACAAGTTGATGTTTCCATCGACTCAAATGGAAGCGGGCATAAGCCTTCTGATTGGAGCGGACCAGATGTGGAAATTGTTGACCGGCGAGACACGCCGCTCATCTTGCAACACCGGGCTAGTAGCCATCGCAACGACATTGGGATGGACCTTTCAGGGTCCTACGAGCACAGTGAGTGTCTTATCAAATAATGCCACAAATTTGATGGTGTGTGTGTTGAATGTGGGAGGGGCTCACGAAGAAGATCCTCGCTCAATGCCGGACCTGTCGGCGGTTCAGCGCAAAGCCAGCCACGGCTCCAGTAGCTCCACTACCACGGGACAGGGTGGAAGAGGGACACCCATTTCAGGTTGTAGGAGTCGACTTTGCGGGCCCGTTATTCGCCAGCTCCAAGGGACAATGAGCTAAAACGTACATTGCTCTCTTCACTTGTGCGACTACCCGTGCAATACACCTCGAGCTAGTATCCTCTACGACCACTGCATCGTTTCTCTTGGCTTTGAGGAGATTCGTGGCTAGAAGAGGCATTCCGACCACAATTTATAGCGACAACGCATTAACATTTAAAAGAACAGCGAAGGATCTGAAAGCTCTATGGGAGGCTATTCGCAGTACCGGATCACAAGACTTCTGCAGTACCCACCGAATAAACTGGAAGTTCATCGTAGAGCGGGCCGCCTGGTGGGGCGGCTGGTGGGAAAGAATGGTGCGATCGGTGAAAACTTGCATGAGGAAAGTTCTTGGACGACAAAGTCTGTCTTTGAAGAGCTAACTACCGTACTGACCGACATCGAAGCAGCGATCAACTCTAGACCTTTGACTTACTTGCACGCAGATAACAGCGAGCCAACAGCCTTAACTCCGGCTCACTTACTCATCGGACGACGATTGACAACCCTGCCAGAGACGGAGCCGCCACACCCAGTCGCGTCATCGAGAGATGCGCTTTCACGGCGGTGGCAATATCGACAGAAGCTCATGGACAATTTTTGGGTACGCTGGAAGAAAGAATACCTCCTAGAGCTTCGATCAGCACACCTAGCAACGCCTCTTAACAGCCGACCACCGAAAATCGGAGACGTGGCACTCCTGCACGACGACATTGCCCCGAGACATCTGTGGACCTTGGTTCGTGTCATTGATGTATTATCTGGAAGAGATGGAAATGTGAGGGCATGTACCATAAAACTGCCATCCGGTTCAGTGACACGGAGACCAGTACAACTGCTGTACCCATTGGAAGCCATTTGAATTTCAATGTAGTTTCCTCGCGTTGTGGGGGCGGGGAGGATATATGTAAAATAATTCTAACTGAACAGAGACTGACATAAGACTCTTGTCGGCGTACAAAGGAAGAAGAAGATCGAAAGGGCAGGGGGCTGGCGCGAGGGGAGCCATTGGGTCAGTAAAAAGAAGGTTCCCAACCAAGTCGGTTGTCCTGTCTTTCAAATCGACCTCACAAGGTCACCGGCAAAGTCATCCGTCGACGAATAGAGGCGCTTCAATGTGCAACACGCGTCTCGCAAAGTTAGAAGCTGTCGCGACATTATGATCTATCGCGCCTCCAATATTTATACGATGCCCCCGTCGAAGCCAGCAGCAATATACATCTACATTGTTCAGGTTGCCGGAACAAAAAAAAAAAAACAAAAACTCAATTTCTCCGTTCAAGATTTGAAGTCAAGTTCAATGCAGAGAGGTTCAGCGTGAATCTCCGATGAAGACTCTCTCCAGTTTGTTCGCATTCGTCTCCGTGCGGCCGGCAGGAACCATTTGGCTGAGTTTAAGTAGGTTATCTCTGTCTGTCAAATATACATTTGATCAGCAGTTCACCTGATGGCTAGTCAACTAAGCTCATATTTCAATCCCAAAAAATATACTAATATCGCTTTACTGGGAAATTTTACGTAATATCATACATAACGCGCATATTCGTAAAAATTACTTCTCGATTTCTACTAAAACCACAATTGAAATACGAGTAGCAGTGGCTTAGTGGGGCGCCAGCGGGTTAACATCCTCTTTGGCTAAAGAAGCGCTTGCTTCATTTTCGTAATTTTCTTGTTGACCCAGCAGACGACAGGGGCTGTTTCTAAACGCGGTTACATACAAAAGCTGGATTTCGCGAACAGATAAGTCACATGGTCGAGGCATGCGAGTTAGGTGAAAATTACTCTCGGTGGAACAATTCTGTAGACATCGCCTGTTTACTTAGCTGATCAAAACTGATGACAGTCTATTACCGTGTCTCCGGAGACCATATACAGTTTCGCTTTTGAACGAAATCTCCGAAACATAAGTTTGACATGAAAAGAACACAAAGCACCGGAAATACAAAACTATGCACTGGAAGTCAATGTGCACCGGCTACACTTAACCGACGCAGTTCAAATATCTAGAAAATAGGGCACTAAACAAAAGAAAATCTATTAAAGTGAATGCGCCACCCGTTCAGCCGACACGGCCGACCCTGACGCGATCTGTTCCCAGCCGCCATGTTTGTCTGGTGGTGGCTCCCCTTACAGGTCGCTGGAGTCGCGAATACTCACAAAGCCTGGCAGTTCGAGGACGGAGCAATAGAGTGCCCGGTCGCAGATTTGGAGCGCGAGGATCTGATATCACAGAGCATCAAAGAGCCATTTCTCGGAGAACCTGGACATCAGCGCACAGCTTTTGCAATGGCGAGGACGCGAAACATACTAGTTCGCTCGGGAGAAGTGTGTTTCGGCGTCTCGCCGCAGCCGGGCGCTAGTCTCGTGGCTCTCCTCTCAATCCGTTGTCTGCCGCTCCACCTTTTCCACTTCGGCGGCCGCTTCTCATGGCGATCCGCCAAGCTTTGTCAGTATATGAAGGCTATGCCGAGGCACATCTGAGGACACGAAGCATGTTCTGGGGGCCAGACATTCGAAAACCACGCCCTGCCGTTTCTCACTCTGTCAGCCACTATGCGCTGAGAGATTGAGAGAGAGGGAGAGACGAGGGCGCCCGGAGACGTCAGGACGCCGAGCTCTGACTGGAACGAGTATTGGGTTGTCATAAAGCGGCCGTATTATTTATTACACGTTAGCCACAAGCGAAATGGATTCTCTCTTTTCTCACTTCTATAATATCCGCCCCCACCCCACTAGGTACCATTTGTGCGTCATCATTTTAAACTAGCTAGTTCCCTTAGATTTATGCCGCAAGATTCCGTGAGCTCCACTTCCCAGTTAAAGCGAAGTCCTCGTGCCTACAGTTTAGAAAATAACATATATCTAGGAGTCCGGGGATTACGGAGGACGGTACGGATATACTACATATCTATGCGAAAGGTAACCCATCAAAACTTGTCATTTGTAATACTCGAATGCCAAATCAGTTTGTGTTAGTCGATATGTTTCGAAATACCGCGCTTTTATTTCCTATACGGAGCGCAAGTTCGTCTGCTTCTTGCACAAGTTTTGCGATGATGTCAGAACGCTAACGCCTTATTGGTTGATTGAAAAAAAAAAGTATTGCGCAAACCTCAAAGCACCTAGCATTGAGGTATACTCTATCTCCTTTCAGTTAAACCAAATAATAACGCGGCGCCATTTTGATGTTACGGTGACCCCTGCGCAATAAGCAGACGACTTGCTCTCCGCATTGGCTTCCGCATTGGATTGCACCACCTCGTCTTGACCAGCTAGTCACTGTCTGGTGACCAATGAAAGACAAATGGCACGCTCAGTCATGAGCAGTCTAATCTTCGCTTTTTTATGATGTTATTTTTCGGCAGTCGAACGGAATCACGAGGTGTTCTGATTGATGAGTTTGTTTCGACGATCAATAGTCTTACAGCTGAAAACTGGGAGACGATAAAACGTCTGCCTAATCACGCTTAACTTATAAGTAAAATGGCTACTAGGGATATTTTTATTTGTTACGCCAACAAATTTCAAGTGGCAATAACTAGAGCAGCAAGGTTAATACCTTGCAACTTGGGAGTGTTTTTTGATCAAGAAGATGCATCTTGCTTTAAAATGCTTATGTAGATTTGTGATAAATAAGGTGTAACTAAGTGCTTTTAAACCACGAACTTCTGGAATGCAGTAAAAGCAAACTTCCAAAGATAACCTATGACATGAAAAAAATTTTTAACAAATATCGACGAATAGGAATGTGCGTATGTGTGCCTAAATTTACTAGGTTTACATATATGTAATACCGCTTCCGTTTTGATTTTCACCTCGTGATCCGCGACATGACCTATATTTCTGACCCTCTATTTATTCTTCTTGGTACTGCAAATAATACTAATAATTGAAAACTAATTTACTTATTGAAAACAAAATGTGTTAAACTTAAATCAAAGAAATATTTCGCACTATATCAGTCAATTTAGCAAATCATTCATGTGACACGTATGTCTATACAAATGCACCAATAATGGAACATATGTAATTTGCCTATTTCAAACCATCCCGAACACGGGATTTTAATGTAGCCAGGCTTAGATAGTATAACCTCCTTATAACCACACTATTGATTAAGCTTCTATTTAATTGGGCAGAAATATACATTTGTTTTATTCTGTATTTTTCTCAGAGCTGCGTGCACGATGGATCGTCGGCACCACTTGTCCACATGCACGGCAAGTCGCCTCACTATTTCTTACAGATGGATATTGTTAAGCCTTCTTGAAACATCGGATGCGGCACCCAATGGCCTACTTATTCACGTGCCAAGTAAGAAGGCATCACGTATCCCGTTATGACTCAGGTGGAAGAAAAAATGCCAAAAAAACAGAAATGTGCCGTGACTTCCTTCCACAGCGCAGCATCTTCACACAAGGTTAGCCGTCCTCGGACAAGCACCGACTGGGATAAAGATACTCTACGTACTTGCCTTAGCAACCGCAAAATGGCACGAGATCACGTATAGCCCCAAATGATCCCTGCGGCGATTATGGTGCTTACTCCCTGCTCAGAACCGCGAGCTCGTGTTAAAGGGCCCCGGGCCTGTGGGAAAAGGGGTAAAGAACCGGAGTGTCACGTTCTGTTCAGAAAGAAAGGTAGACTGATACAGGTGAAAAGCGTCGGTCTAGTTGTCGAGAGCTCGAGAAGTTCTGTGATAAACAAGACAATCAGCAGCGCATCCATGTCGGGTGCGGCACCTTTTAACACGACTTCGCGAAGAGCAATCTTTTAACACAGAGTATATTTAGCGCTGGATTCCTTGTGAAAAGTGTTACGCTCGAGCTTAAGAAAAACCGTTACACAGGGGCAAAGAACACATAAGGCACACATATACATAGCAGTCAATACGTATGTGCACAAAACACATGAAGTGTTTTTGTATTTTTTAAGGCTTTACAATTTTTATTTAAAAACGCCGTAAAACCATCACTAATTCGGTTTATGCAGGTGCGTTATACTGGCAGGGAGCACATAATATAGCAGTTAAATTGTCACGATAAGTCGAATAATGAACTAAAACATGTTCATTAGCTCTTAATATGTAAAAATAAGCATATGATTTAACTTGCTGATCATCACCGAAAACAAACTACTGAATAAGTACGTTTTAGAAAGATTAACAGAGCGTTGAAATTGTGGTGGTGAGCTAAAGTCACTACTTCAGTAGCGGGCGCACTGCTGCCAGTGCGAAAACGCGTATTATAAACGGCGGGAAAATCGTGCAGGAGCGCTTTTCAGAAACTAGCCTCACGCCGGTTTTACTAGTGAAACTCTTAGCGTATCACCACGCATGCCACACGCCCCAAATCTTTTCTAAAAAGTACTTCTTCGGGGTTCTCGATGACACTCGACAAGTTCTTGACTTTAGCTATAAACTGACATTGAGTAATAAAAAAGTTAATGAAGAAGTTTAAGTTAACAATCAGACTTATCGTGACAATTATCCTCCAACATTATGTCGCATACCTCACGTGAACGCAATACCTAGATTTCACGGCTTTAGTTTTCTATAGACCAACTACGACAGGCCAGCTTTTTTATATATTGTCTCATTTGTGCAATTAAGTAACAAAAAGGTTACATACAAAGTTTTAAGTTAATAACCGAGGCACGTAATGTAATACAAACATTTTTAATTTTAATTTTGAGTGACGGTTAGACGAGTTCTATCTTCACGTATATTTATCAGGCGCTGCGGATGTTAGATGCGGGCATTATCTTCATGGTAAGTTGACTAATGAACTAAGATATGTTGATTCATTTTAATGGTTTGTTTTAGGGGTTATGAACGAACTACAGTAAAGGCAGCAATTACTATTATGTCCTAGACCAATTTAAAGCGTACGCGAAAAAGTAATACTTTTTAAGATGTTAATCATTCAATTTTTCGCGTTTTTTACACCCGACTCAAACATTTTGATTAAAGAGAGCGTTGCAAGAACTGCCTAAAATGGCGATTGGAAGAGGAACGTAGTCGTTTAGTCACGTCGTCCCTTGTTTCGTCGGCGCACTCTTCAGGGCTGTGGGACGGACAGGCTGGAGACCTTGTTTCGGCTACAAGAATGACTATGTTTAATGATGCATGACTAGATAATGTTAGCACTACTCGTGTCCCATTCTGTCTGCTGAGCGAGTCCGCTCGTCCCTCTTACATAGCCGCGGGGACGTGACGATATTACGTCACTGGAGGGATCCTGGGTGTGATTGTTGGTGGCTGTTGGCTTCGATAAAGATGAGGTTGTTTGACGTCACGTCGTCACTTGTGTCGTCGGCGCACGGTTAATTGCAGAAGACCGGGTTTCTGCTATAAAAATGTCGATGTTTAATGATACATGCCTCGATGACGGTAGCACTAGTCAGTCCCATTCTGTCTCTGTGGAGCGAGTCCGGCGAGTCCCTCTTATATATTCGCGGGGATGTGACGATATTATGTGATCGGTAGGATCTTTTTGTGGTTGATGGTGCCTGTTGGCTTCAATGAAGATGAGGTCGTTTCAGTCCCGTTGTTCCTTGTCGTGCGTCGACGCTCTGTTAAGGGTCGGAGACCGGCTGTCCTGCTATAAGAAGGAGGGCGTTTAACGAAACAAGACCAGGTGATGCTAGCCGCTGGACAGTCCTATTCTGTCTCTGCGGAGCGAGTCCGCGTATCTCCCGTATATAGCCGCGGTGACGTGACGATATTCGTTACCGGCGGGATTCTGGAGTGATTAATGGTGGCTGTTGGCCCCACTGAGGATGATGTCGTTTTCAGTCACGTCGTCAATTCTGTCGTCGGCGCACAGTTAAAGGTTGGAGACCTGGTGTCGTCTAGAAGAATGACGATATTTAATGAGACTTGGTTAGATGATGGCAGCACTAGTCAGTCCCATTCTGTGTCTGCGGAGCGAGTCCGCGCGTCCCTCTCAGATAGCCGAGGTGACGTGACGATATTGCGTCACCGGAGGGATACTGGTGTGATTGGTAGTGGCTGTTGGATTCGATGAAGATGAGGTCGTTTCAGTCACGTCGTCACTTGTGTCGTTGGCGCACTGTTAAGGGCTGTGGGACGGACATGCCGGAGACTGGGGTTTGGCAATAAGAACAGCAGCAGCCCCTTTCGATGCTAAGAGACGAGAAAGACGAAGACCCACTACCATTGGTAACTTTGGCAGATGTTCGAAAGCCATGTTTCCGGTCTTCGAGAGGGTCTCTGTCGAGCGATGGTTTGGGGCACCGTTCCTGTAATTACGCCATTATTCGAGCAAGACCTTGTCGGCGTAGCAACATAACAACCTTTCCCGGCGGTACAGTGGTCTCTTTCAGCAGTGCCAAGTTCAAACCGGCCGATGAAAATACGTTAGGAACGCCATGGCTGACGGCCATCCTGAACAAACAAAAGAACAAAGACCAAGAAAGCAGAGAACACAGACACCAGACCCGAATTCGAAAAGCCGCCAAGCATTCACTTTGTTTCTTCCGCCCCCTCACGTTTTTGTTTTCGAACAAATTGTCTCAATTCACAGACGTTCTAAGAGGGGCGGGAGGGAACTTGTGCCAGAAATAAAGAAGAAGAACCCACGTCGTAGGAGGCAGCTGCCAGCGTCGCCGGGCAACAGCGAGCGACAGTACATCGGCGTAACAGCGGACTATCGAGAGATAGAATCAGTGAATGAATCGGCAATACGGCACTTGGTTCATTTTCTGCTATGCTCGTCATCTCGAATATTAGACCTGGAATGTTCAAGAAAGAGCTAGAGCGAGACTGACTAGGCAAGGTCATATGGCCACCTTATTTTGAAATAAAAAATGAAGTTAAAAATTGTATTATTTCAATGATGTTATATAAAGGGAATCACATCAACTAATCAAAATTACAGAGCCATAACATTACGAAGCATCCTTCCATATTAGATTTTCCAGAGCTTCCAGATCAATACATTAAGGCGAATAATGTATTATATATCAAACGTTTCCAATTTGGTTATGGCAAGTTGCAGTTTCTTAACATAAAATACGGATGGCGACCGTGTTCAAGAATAGCCGGATGTGAATTTGCCATGCGTATGCCGCTTGGAACGCCACGTGAAATAAAAGAAAAAGTGCCAGATTCCAGGACGCCCGCTGTGAGCGAGCCAGAAATGTCAGAATTGAGTCAGAACAACAAGCACGATGGCTGCGGGTGCACCATTGCTACTTTAGCGCGCGTTCGACTGTGCGTCCGTACACATACCTGGCGCGATCCAAATGAAATTATCGCCATGAAAGCGATTCTGTCAGTTGGGATCCCACCATGCTATGCGAAAATAGTAGAATGTTTTCATCGATTACATAAATCATTTTCGCAATTGAACTATGTTTGTCGGAATGGTTCCACTATATTTTGTCTCACAACCACCTTGGTGACTTTTAAGTGGTAATGATATCAAAACAAGACAAAAAACGTTAAACATCTAGGCAACTTTGAGCCAACGCGCTGGCCTATGAATACCTCTTTGTCGGATTTGAATACAAACCGAGGGGCCCACAATCTGATGGAGGCCAAAGTGAGATTTCAGTTGCCCGTAAAAGATATCTAATAAATCAAAATAAACCCGCAATATATTTTTTTTGGATGGAGCGTGTTAGATGATTTTTATTGGTTCGGTTTGTAAAACGTTAGATATGAATATTTGCTTCGCTTTACCTTAGTTCAGAGCGCAGCCAACGCTGTAGGGGCTCATAGGCACTGGAAGCAGGGCAAACGCGGAGTCAAGCAGAGCAAATATTCATATCTAACATTTTACAAACCGAACCAATAAAATCATCTGACACTCCATCAACAGGATTTAACGTTTTATTAGATATCTTTTTACAGGCAACTGAAATCTCACTTTAACTCACATCAGATTGTTGTCAGTTTATGTTAAAATCCGACAAAAAATGTGGAGCCAGCGGTGCTCGTTGCCTAGATCTTTTTTTTTGTCAGAACTGATATCATTACCACTTAAAAGTCACCAAGGTGGTTGTGAACAAAAATATAGTTAAACCGGTCCGATAAACATAGTTCAATTGCGAAAATGATTTATGTAATCGATGAAAACATTCTATATTTTCGCATACATCGTGGGATTAACTGACAAAATCGCAACGGTGAAAATTTTGACGAGATCGCGCCAGGATATGTGTACGCAGACGCACAAAGTAGCAATGGTCCGCCTGTCAGCCTAAATTATATTTATTCTGACATTTCTGGCTCGCTACATGAGAATCTGGCATTTTTTCTTTTATTTCGTAACATTCCAAGCCTTTTGCGCCTGCATGGTCCGCATCCGGCTATTCTTTGATATATCCATTCGTCATATATTTTTTTTTTTCATAGCCAAATTGAAAACATTTGATATGTACATTATTCGCCTTAATGTATTGATCTGGAAACTCTGAAAAATCTAATATGGAAAAATGGCTCGCTGTTTGATTAGTTGATAATTCCCTTATATAGTATTGAAATAATGCAATTTTTTTAGCTTCATTTTATTTCAAAATAAAATTGGCCATGACTGCTATAGTCAGTCTCATGCTCTTTCTTGAACATTCAGGTCTAATATTCGAAGTTATTGCTTATAAGAAAATAGATACCAGGCTCTGTCAATACCGAGTTCATTCACTGATTCACATCTCTCGATGAATTTTATTAACTTGCAATCGCTGCTGTTTTATATGGCAATACTTTTCTTTATTTCTAGCACAGAACCCCTCCCGCCCCTCTTAGAACGCAGATGAGACAATTTGTTCGAAAACAAAACGTGAAGAAATAAAACAAGTGAATGCTTGAAAACTTCGGAATTCGGTCACAATGTCTGTGATCTACTTCTTGAATAACTGATTCATTTGTTAGAGATAACCGTCAACAATTCCACAACGTATTTTCATCGGCAGGCAATACTGAAAGGACCACTCTATACCGCCAGAAAGGTTGTTATGTTTATACGCCATTTGCTCGAATAATAATAATTGCAATTTTAAATACATCGCTCGGTAAGACCTACTCGGAGCCAGAATATAACCTCGAACATCTGCCAAAGTGCTTCCAATATTGAGTGGTCTTCGTCTTCTCGTCTAGCATCGAAAGGAGACCTTGCTATTCTTATTGCCAAACCCATTGTATACGTATAACAGTGCCAACGACACAAGTGACGACGAACAGGCAATCATCGAATCCTCCGGTGACGCAATATCATCACCTCAGCGCTATCTGGAGAACGCGCAGATCTCCTCTAGACACACAGGACGACTAGTGCTGCATCATCTAGCCAAGTCTCATTAAATAGCCGTCATTCTTCTAGACGACACCAGATGTCCAACCTGGCATTGCGCCGACGACAGGAATTGACGACGACAGGGCGATGTTAGGTGGCAACCACCGTGAGCTCCGGAGATCCGCCGGTAACAGATATCGTCACGTCACCCTCAACAAGGAACGAAGGTAGAATAGGACAGTAGTCTTGTTTCATTAAACGCCTCGCTATGGCAAGCCGAGCAACAGAGCGTCGATGACAGGTAACGAGACAAGTAGCACCTCATCTTCGGCGCCAGCAGGCACCATCAACCACAAAGATACAGATGCGCATCAACATCCTGAATCTCTGGAGGGACTCACCCAGAGACAGGAATGGGGCTGACTAGTGCTACCGTCATCGAGATATCATTAAACATCGACATTTTATAGCAGAAACCGGTCTTCACGTGCGCCGACACAAGTGACGGCACGTGACAAACAACCTCATCTTATCGAAACCTGCAATCCCTCGATGATAATCTGTCGATCCCCGCAGCCTCTTAAGAGGGACGAGCAATTTCATCAAAGTAATCGAGACGATAATCTCTTTGTCCCAGTCATGCGTGTTAAACATAGTCATTCTTGGCAGAACAAGATGCGTACAGTAAACGTCTCCCGCAGCCTGAAGAATGCGCCGGCAAGGACGACGTATTCGCGTACGTTCCTGCTCCAATCGCAGAATTTTAGGCGGATGCTGCAACTTGCTCTCTTATCAGAAAATGTCGAAAAACGCGAGAGTGGAATGATTAACATCTTAAAGTATATTTCAAATTGGTCTGAAGTGCAATAATATAACATAATTCATTATAATAAAATCCGGCGTAAATGATAATATCTTGTTCGTTAATCAATATATGAATATGCCGCATCTGGCATCCCTCTTCTCATTATAATATACTGTCGAAAATTCTAAATAATCTAACCGTCACTCAAGTAAAGTAAAATATTTGTAATACATTACGTACTGTTATTAACTTAAAAAACTTGTATGTAACCTTTTTGTCATATTACAAATCGATAATATAAAAAAAAGCAATATATTATCTAATTGTCTCGAAAAACTAAAAACCGGCGAAAATCCGTATTCGTTAAATAAAAATATATTTATAATATGAATAATATCATGATATTGTTGTCATAAACTTCTTCATTAACACTATATCCTTAAAGTCAAACATCGTAACCCCGAAGAAACACTTTTAGAAGATTTGGGGCATGTAACATGCGTAATTGATACGCTAAAAGGAAGTTTCACTTCAATGAAACCAGCCGTGAAGAGCGAAAGTTTCTGAAGGCGCTCACCGCATTTTCTGATTTATAATACGCGTTTTCACTGGCAGCAGTATATTTTTTATCTACTGAAAGTAGTGACTTTAGCTCATACACAATTTCAATATCTCTGTGTATTCAGTAAGTTTTCGTATTGATAAATCATATGCTAATTTTACATATTAGAGCTAATGAACATGTTTTAGTTCATTGACTATCAATGACAATTTAATACTATATTATATTGCCCTATACCAGTATAACACCTCTGCATAAACAGGTAGTGATGGTTTTGGCGTTTTAAATAAAAGTATAAGCAACAAAAATAAAACACTTCATATGTGTTTATGCATATTATTTTCTCTATATATATTATTGCTACCTTCTTGTTCTTACTTACCAATAACTGGTCCCTCTTGGCAATAACTGCACACATAATGAAATCCATCTAAATATACTCTAATGTTAAGACCCAGCTCTTCTGAAATCATCCGCACCCAGTATGGATGCATACTTGGTGTGTATTTATCACAAAACTCTCAGGCTCTCGATAACTTCACCACCATATCAGTCACCCTGTACAGACAGGGCAATGTTACTCACTACACTTCCCAGGCCAGAACTACTGCTTCTGAGCTCGCGGTTCTGAAACACGAGGTAAACACCATAATCTGCAAGATCATTTGGGGAATGATCATAAGACATTTTGCAGTTGCTAAAGACGCAAGTATAAAATTATCTTATCCCAGTCAGTATCAGGGCAATAGCAGATACTTATATGAAGAAATCACCATTTTATTCTGTTTTTGCATTTTAATTCATAACTTGAGATACCTTCTGCAACATTAGTCGAAATAGGCACAGTATCCGATGATTTCAAAATACTAGCAATATCCATCTGTAAATAGTGGGTATTTCTGTATGGGCAATCATTAATAAATATAATGAAAAAACAGAATAAACAAGTAATATTTCATCCAATTAAATAGAAGCTATTAATTATAAGATACCTCTAAGCCTGTAAATAAAATCCGTGTTCGATGGTGAAATAGGCAAATTTATGTTCTTGAATTGCCATTTAACCAGACATACGTGTCACATGAATGAACAATAAATTATTTATTATGAATGTGAATATTTGTTAAATGCAAGCACATTTTGTTTTCAATAATAAGAATTATTTTCAATTATTAGTATTTGCATTGCAAAGGAGAATAAATAGATGGTCAGAAATATAGGTCATGTCATAATCACAGATAATAAAGAGCAGAGCGGCTATTATATATATTGTAAGCAATTAATTTGAGCGCACATACACATTCTATTCGTCTGTTGTTAAAAAAAAAAATTTTTTTCATGTCATAGGTTATCTTTTTGAAGTTTGCTTTTACACGCATTCCAGAAGTTCGTACCTTGGGCCACCTTATTTATCGCAAATCTACATAAACATTTTAAAGCAAGATACATCTTCTTGATCAAAAACTACTTGGTGCAAGGTATTAATACTTGTACTCTAGTTATTGCCACTGAAATTTGTTAGCCGTAACAAATAAAATATCCCCTATGTATTTTCTGCAAATCGACGTCGTTGACAACAGTATCGATATACAGTTTTCAGCTGTAAGAACTATTGATCGTCGAAACAAGCTCGGCAATCGAACACCTCGTATTCCATTCTACTGCCGAAAATAACATCATAAAGCGAGATTAGACTGCTCATGACTGAGCTGATAAAACATGCTCGTGGGCCTGGAGCAATATTCTTGGTAAAACGAATGAAATTGCAATCAATGCGGAAATGCGAAACGGAATCGTCTGCTTATTGCGCGAAAATCTGTAGCTGCAAAATATCTCACGTCATGAAGTTTAACTGAAAGGAAGATGGCTATACCTCAATGCTAGGTGAGATTTTCTTCCACTTTTTTTTCAATCGAACTACGGTATCATCGCAAAACATTGTGCAGAAACCAGACCAGAACTTTGCGCTCCATATAGAAATAAAAAGCGGTATTCAGGCAATATCGACTAACACAAACTGAGGCAACGTCAATTCAATACAAATGATAAGTTTGATAATTTTCGCATAGATATGTAGTATATCCATGCCGTCCTCAATCCCATGCCTTCTAGATATGTTATTTTCTAAACTGCTTCGCTTAGCAGGAGTGAGCTCACAGCGTCTCCCATGCCGCGCAAATCTGAAATTTATTTGTTTCTCGTGTTGTTTCTCATTACCTAGTGGGGTGGGGGCGGATGTATAAGAAGTGAAGAAGGATATTTGCTTGTCTCTTAATAAATATGCGGCCTTTATGGTAACCCAATACTCGTTCAGTCCACGTCCGTCTCCGGGCGCCCTCGTCTCTCCCTCTCTCGACTGACAGTCAAAGAGCGTAGCAACGTTTCAGCCCCGGGCGTAACCGTGTCCTCGGATGTGCCTCCGGCGCCAGCCCGCTCATATACGGTAGAAACGGCGATCGCCGTGAAGCCGTACGCTAAAATCGTGGGCGATGAAACCGCGGGAACAGCGCTACCAGTACGGCGAGCGCTGCTCCAGGCGAACAATGTTTCGCGTCACCGGCAAAGCAATGCGCGACAATCAGTTCCTCGAAAATGATACTGGTATTCGCGATATCGAATCACTCGCATCCCAAACGACCAAAATCTGTTATTGCGTCGTTTGCCAGAGCACAAGTAAATACGGCAATGGCAGAGCCTGCCAGCGTGGGAACAGATGCGTCCTGGTGGCAATTATCATTCACTTTTATCGATTTTCTTGTTGTGCTATTTCTGGATATTCCATCGGTGAGACAGCCGATACTGATGAGTTCAGTGCGAAGTTTTGTATTTCCGGTATCTTTGTGTTTTTCATGTCAAACTTATGTTTCGGAGATTTCGTTCAAAAGCGAAACCAATATGAGTCTCCGGAGAAGACAGTAATGAACTCTAATCAGTTTGATCAGCTGAAACAGGCGATAATGCAGACAGTCCACCGAAGATAATTTTCGCGCTCGCATGCCATCGATACATCATTATCTGTTCATATGAAATCCAGCTTTTGGCAATGTAACCGCGTTTAGAGCAGCCCTGTCGTCTATGAGTCAACAGAAAATTACGAAAATTAAACAAGCATGACCGCTGGCGCCCCACTAAACGCCTTCTCGTTTTTCAATTGTGTTTTAGTAGAATCGAGGAAGTATTTTTACGGATATGCGCGTTATATTACGTAAAATTTCAATGAAACGATATTAGTATATTTTAGGTTGAAATATGAGCTTAGTTGTTAGCCATCAGACTGCTGATCAAATGTATATTTGATAGTGAGATAACCTACTAAACTCAGCCAGAAGTTCACCACGGCTGAACGAATGCGGGAATAGTCTTCATCGGAAATTCCGCAGAGCATCGTGAACTTGATAAAGTCTTGGAACAGGAAATTGTTTTCGACGCTTGTCGCCTGAACGTGTGAATGTATATTGCGATATCATATACCTGGGCGCGATCCTCGGCGACGACTCGCGCGAGACGTGTTACTGGCAAATATATTGTCGACGATGACGCCGGCCTTGTAGTCATTTGAACAGGACAACGAGAACGCTTCTTTGACCCAATGTCGCGCCGACGCCTACCTTTTCGTCTTCTTCTTCCCTTTATTGCGCCGACAAGAATCTTATGTGTCGGATAGTATTTTACGCCCTACTGCCTGGCTTTACGGTGAATTCAAATTCTTCCAATAATTGCAGCTGTCACTGAACCGGATAACGATTTGCAATGCCCTCTTCCATCTCTTCAGATAATACATCTAGATCCACAGAATGTCTCGAATCGTCGTGCGGAGGCACTACGTCTCCGATTTCGGTGATGTATTAAGAACGTTACTAGATGGCAATCAAGCTCTAGGGCCTCTTCCAGCATACAAGAAGTATCAATGAGCTGTCGATATTGCGCACCGTAAGCAATCTCTCGATGAGCTAGATGTAGCCTTTCCATCGCAGAGGTATCCAATCGTCATTGTAATTAAGTGAGCCAATGATTAAGATATTTAGCTCGCTGTTATCTGCGTGCAAGTAAGTCAAGATCTAGAGTTGATCACTCTTCGATATCGATCAGTATTAGTTAGCTCTGCAGACTGTCGTCAAGTTTTCTCATTAAGTTTTCACCGATCACCGATGCTCCACCAACCGCTACCAGACATTGAGCTTCCAGTAGACTACCGCAGAGAATCTGTGATCCGGCAAATAGCCTCCCATAGAACTCAGATCCTTCTGCTGTTCTTTGAAATGTTAGTGCGTTGTCGCCTGGAAATTGTGGTCGGAATGCCTCTTCTCGCCGTCCTCAAAACCAAGAGAAACGATGCAGTGGTCGTAGAATACTAGCTCGAAGTGTAGCGCGGTGTCCTCCGCAGAGGCTGTGTACGGTACAGCGCATTGTCAGCAGGCTGGCGAATGGCAGGCCCACACAAAGTCGGCCTGACAGAGAATGGTATCCACCCTACATCCCGTACTGGAGCCGTGAGCAACATTAAGCCGACAGGTCCGAGCGTAACGAAGGTGTTCTTCACGATTCCGTGCTCCACATTCAACACGCACACCATCCCAAATTTGTGATTATTTGATGAGCACTCACTGTGCTCATTAGGACCCCTGAAAGGTCCATCCCCAATGTCATTGCATTCTTCTGGTGTTGCAAGACGCCATGTCCTCGGTCAACAATCCACATCTGGTCCATGCTTATGCCTTTCCATTTGAGTCGATGAAAACATCCAACTGTCAGCGATGTCTCTGGGATAGTCTTGCCCAATGTGTCTGGAGTTTCTATGATGTTTTGGCAGATAGGCGACCGCTACTTCTAAGACATGATCGGTACTGTGAATGCAATTCGAAGTGCAACTGCGGTGAATATATACACCTGTTTGAATGCTGCAAACAGAGATGTTGAGGTATGTCCATTGCTCGAACGAGCCTTCAAATTAAGCTCTAAGTCTTCCCTGATGAAATCTTTTGGCTCCCTCCGTCATTGTACTGCATATAGCGGATACAAACGGATCAACCAGCATCGTTGTTGTCTGGGTAATGGGTCCTCTTCTCAATTTTCGCATTACTGTTCCCCGAGCCGTTGATAAAGCCTCCCACGCCGTTACGACCAGTGACGTAATCTTCCCATCAGTACATCTGATGACTGCGGCAATCTGATCGTGACCTCGCTCGTGCAACGAAAGCATCATGCTACGCTAGCATTTCTCATCTAGTGTGATATCCCGATAATCCTGGTACTGATGAGTTCGTAGTGCAAAGAGAACCTGGGTGTCTGTTCGCAGTGTGCAACGCCAACGTTGATGGTGGTTTGAAAACGCCTTTCTGATTGCAGGCCGCTGTTGGCGCGGTTGTTGACGCTGCTGGTGGCAAACGCTGTTCTGCTCTCCCTCTCCGCATCGCATAAAAAACGCAGGCTATCAGCTCGCGGCTATCGTGGCGAGACGTCGTCTAACGAGTTGTCCGTTGTCAGTCGTTCCGGCTCAACTCACATGACGGTGGGGCATGCATCTTTGAGTCGATAATACTCACGCCAATCGGTGGGGTTGGTTTAGTGCATCCGCCATCATGTGGAAATGCTCGAAACGCCCGGAAATTTTGCAAAACCGCGAATATTGTCTGGTGTGTCATATTCCGTAGTCAATATTATCTCGATCTGACGATGAGCAGACTGCGTCTTTCGAGGTACTCGCAGCAATGCGTTGTATTCCCGGACTTATTCAGATGTTAATATGGCGTCACTATAGCCTCTGCCGTTAGCGCTGGCCGGAGACGGCGGTTGGAGATTGCTCCCGAAGAATATAAAGACACTCATGACTGCAGTAACTGGATTTAGGTACCCGTGGCCTGGTATGAAATGCAATGCCGTCGTCTCCCGCATGGTAAATGGCTGGTGCTGCCGGCTGACTCTCCAGGCTTATTGCGCTCACTGAGGGCTCTGCGGTCTTCGTAGTCTGCCGCAGCTGGCATGAATCCGCCGCGGCAACATGAGTCCGCTTCGAAGGTCGGCATCGGCGATCAGCAATCAATCTTCGTTGACCTTGCGGAAGTTCCCTCGTTGCTGGCAATCAATATCTCGTAAGGTTCTTGGGGATTGTGGCAGGATTGCTGACGAACGCAGTGATATCATCATCTTCCTCGATGTTATTCCGTAAGACAGCGACTCTTCACCGATACGCACGTGAAACATGCTGATGTGACATTGAAGATGGTTTGTTTTCAAGACGTCAGACGGTTGGGCCTGCGCGGCAATAGCTCCCTCGCGCCGGCCCTGCTTCGATATTCTTCTCATAAACAAAGTCTTATATTCAAATTAGTATTTTACAACGCGTCCTTTGAAGGCAGATATTTCGCAGTATCCGTACGCAGCAAACGATTTTCCGAAAATCAAATATTGCGGAAATCCATAAATATACGTATATGTGCAGAACACTTTTTTCAGCAGCAAGATAATAGCCAACGCACCGACAGTGAGTGCTCAATCTTTCAAGCTAATCCGTAAATTTAGGAAAAGCAACTAATCAGACAACTTCCCATTCTGACTCGACATTAGTACTAGTGAAGATCTGTCTCGTTAAATTGTTCAACGTCCATATATAAGAAAAATCAATCTTAGATTATTACGATTCAAAACGAACAAAAAATAACCACGTTTTTGTTGACATCGAGCATCGAAATTTGCGACAGTGTGTTGTAACTTAAACGAGCTGTCAAACACGTGGTCAATCTGCCAAACATCTACACTAATGATCATCACCAGGCGCAAAAATATTCGGACCGTTAATTTTCACTGTCTGCAAAGCGCAGACGCGGGCGTGGCGGCCTGATCCGTAGTTCTGGTGCGGCGTCCCCCTTTGTTTGAGCCTGAAGAGTCTATGGCCCTGACTATCTATGCGACGAGTGCGATCTCATAGAACCACCTGCCTGCTCGGCTGCGCTTCTCTTTACATCGGTACCACAACAGGTTGGCGATCTAAAGGTGTACCAGTGCTTTGTATTTAATTTGCAACACAATTATTTTTTGCACTTTCGACGATCAATTTCGCTGTATAAATTAACAGTTGGAGCCGACCAATTCTTTAAACCTCCTTCATCCTCGCCAGTGGACAATAAGAGCTGCAAGTGACAGAAGACGGTCGAGTGGCCTCCACCAACATTTTTGAGTGAGGGGGGGCCAAATTATTTCCCCGCCATGGTGTACGCGGACGAATCCGTCAAGATTCGGCAAATGTTGGAAGGCTTTTCTGGAGTGGAATCTGCTATTCGTAAAGATTCAGAAAATACTACCAGGCTACAACGTTGATATTTAGTTTTTCTCGCGAAAAAAGGTTGTATTTTTTCTTAGCAATGCAACGTAATGAGTACTATATTATTGCAGTTACTGCAAATAAATTCTGAATCGATGTCCTTTTATGTGGACGCGTTTTTTAGTGTCTGCTTTCTAGTGTCGTTGTTAAGTATAGCCAGCGATCATGAATCTACGGAAATTTTGATTTTGAATTTCATCGGCCTCTACTACAGTAATGTTTACATTGGTAAAATAAAGGCGATGCTCGATTTTACATTCTCTGGAATCTACGTTTGCCGTCGCAAAAACCAGAGCGGTGTAACTACTTGAGATAACAATGTCAAATAAAATATGAATAATCCCTTGACGTCCTTTGCAAAATTGTCCAAATCTTATACTTGTGCCGTTTTTAACCTATTCCATTCTGGGGTAAAGTTGGCGTTTAGATAGGAAGAGATGGTGCAACAATTTGCTGTGTTTAGTATGATGCAGACACATTAAAATCGCAAGTATACGACGCAATCTAAACAATGTCATGGCATCAAACAAACTTGCTGGGCTAGTATGATTGTTATAATAAAGGCAATAATAATTTTATTGCACATATTCGGAGAGGGTCCATGTGGTGGGGTGTGCGGGGCTAGGCACATAGGTGAAAAACACTTACGCGAGAGCGCCTGCCAGCCCGCCACACATGAAAGATGTAAAACCGAGTATATAAATGTACAGAATATA
Source organism: Ixodes ricinus (assembly GCA_037355805.1). Lineage (NCBI taxonomy): Eukaryota > Metazoa > Arthropoda > Arachnida > Ixodida > Ixodidae > Ixodes > Ixodes ricinus. Next base: position 71,169 of record JAZHYW010032113.1, on the reverse strand, counting down.
CACTACAGGAAAGTGCGTAAAAAGGAAAGAAAAGAGGAGGAAAACATGTATCACATTATGACGAGGATGGCTGCATCCCATACATTCTGGCGAAGCTCTTGGCTCTGCATTTGACAGCGGTGGGCTGCGAGCCTGAGCATCAATTGTCAGTCGTAGTCAATGTTTCAACTACTCAGTTTGATCAATGGAAAGGTCAAATGAAAATCATGTTATCCAGAATGCACCGCATCATTGTCACTTGCGCAGTGGACTGCGTGAATTACTGGTCGATCTTCTGTTCTTCCAGGCAGAAAATGTGGAAGGTCCACACTCGCAAAGCTCAGCAAACGCACAGTGTACCGTGTCGCCTACTCCACGCCTCGCCGTAACCGCCAGGTTGTACTAAACTGTACGATGGTAACCGCGCAACTGCGCGGCGTCCATTGCGATCCAGGCCCCGTCGCGTTCATGCGCGTGCAGGCATGTTGCCGAATTTTGCCGAACTTTCATTCAAATTTTCGGCATGTGCGAACTTTGCTGATCTGAGGTCCGGCAGATTCGCATCATTAACTTTACGGCGCAGGTGAAAGATTTGCAGCGACGCTCACGACGGATTGGCTGCTCGTCAACGCGCGGAAACTTAAATTTCGGTTCGGACGGCGCGTGTATGTTCAAAGACGACCGTTATCCCCCCTCCCCCCCCCCGGCCTGGCGTTCACGGCGCTTTCGTGGCGGCAGTGTGCGGCTGCTAATTACAAAACTATTAACCCACTTAGCACCCCCCCCCTCCACACCCCGTACACGCCGCTTGCAACCGGCAACCCAAGCCCCGCTGTCCCCCATGCACGTCCGTAGATAGAGTTCCATACGATTTAGTTCAGCGCGTCGACAACACTCAGTTTTTTCAGTTTTAATCGTAAAAAAAGAAATGTCGTAAACATCGCCAAATTCCTCAACAAAAGAAAATGTTTACGGAAAAAAATAAAAAAAGAATTAAGCCCACACCCTGGATAGAACCTGGGTCTGCATACGTAGGAGGCAGACATCTTAAAACTAAGTTACGCTACCGGTACGGAAACTCGCATTGCACCACTGCCTATGTTGAAGGCGGCAGCGCCTATCTCCACGAACCAACCAATCCGGCGTGAGCGCCGTTGCTAGGGTTTGTATCGCCTGCTCGTTAAAAATATGCCCCCGCGGGTCGGGGAGAGTGCCTCGGTATTCCTTGGCGCCGCCGGCCAGTGTTGGCCCTGCCCAGTGACGGCTGTTTCAGGGGAGGCAAAACGCATGCCCCGCCCCCCCCACTCTGAGAACTGGGGGGGGACAAGCGCCCTCTGCCCCCCCGGTCGGTGCGCCCTTGTAGACAGTGTTTTAGATCTCCGCTTTACTAGCGGGAGCTCGTGCTGTCCCCCTGAATCACGGATTGACGTCGAGCCCGCTTGGCCCGCATTCTCCGCAGCGTGTGATCCACAAAAACTATCTTGGTAACTTACAAGACAAAAATCACGGGACGTGTACTTCGAATGCGTTGCCTCCGGCTTGCGCTCTCGCTGCCCCAAGTCGTGCTGCGGCTGCGGCTTCACCCGCGAAGCTCGCGAGACGCCGATGATCTTTCGGAGATGGGACAACTGAAAGACATCTCTGCCTTTTTATGTTCTGAGTGAGTATATATTCAATGGCAGAATGAGAACTGTGCGGTGACCTGTGAGTTGTACCGGATAAAGCGAAACCTCCTAAGCTTGGACAGCACTTCGGCGTCCTCGAGGGCACACGCGGGGAGAGAAGCATGACGAACGGACACGAGAGCAGGATGGATATCGGGCATGTGACGGAGACGCCCTGCTCTTCTCATTGTTTCAGTAACCATTTGTGGAAGTCGAACTGGTGCAGTCGTGATCCAGTTTCGCTTTCCGGGTAATATAATAAATAAAGGATTATCATTTCGATTACACTTGTTATGTATGTCACGTTTTAATCTAGTGGTTACAGTTCCGATTTTGTATCTACAGGTACGTCTACCGAAATGTGAATGTCAACGTTGTTTTCTCTGTGCTCGTGAAGGAGAACACAAAAAAGTACTATCGGGCTGACGGGGAGGATTTTTAAGTGGCCACCAAGCTTAAGTAACTTCCAAAATTCTATGTCTTGATACCCGTTGTTTACGTTCATGCGACCCAAGATAAATACTTTTTTATCTTGCCATGACAGCTTCAATGGCCTGCAGATAACCGGCGGTATATTCGCACGTTTTCTAAATAATATCGAACATTATGATACGCCTCTGCAAAACATTTTCGCTCTCAATGTGGGCGTGCCAAAATTTCAGGCGCATTTTACAACATGTCTAGCAGTTAATGTCCTCCAAAAATCACACATTTTCTGTCACCACTCACCTGCTGCTACAAAAGAAACCAAGAGCAGCACAATCTTTTTTTGTTGTACTTCATATGATTAAATTATTACGTAAATGTTCATGGGCTTACCAGAGCTATCACTAAAATACGGTCCATGGAGTTTGCTGTAAGAAATTAAAATTGCTGTTAGAGTTTTTTTTTGTGCACTTCTTGAGGAGATTGTATACTATTGTCATATCCTCTTAAGTTACGCCCTTAAAATGTAAGCAAAAAAAAATCCTGCCAGTCTTATAATACATGATCTCTAACTTTGTTCCCGCGAGTAGCGACTGTCTGTTCGCTTCTAAAATTGGTGCATTATGAGACACTGAACAGCTTCATCGGCACACGAATAAAAACAAGGCCGTCGGAAGCCACGCGTTAGCGCCAGGCGTTTCTGCCTTTTTATTTAAATATTGTTTTTATTATTTCGCGAACTTTCTTCCATGTCGGCGTTCGGTTTCTTGTAAGCCCCCTCTGAAAAGAAATTGTGTCTTCCTAGGTCTTCTTTTTCAATTCTTAAAGACAGTAAACGCGAGGATTCTTCACTACGCTTTTTTAATTCTTTCGACTTGCACAGGCTTCGTTAGCAAAATCCGAGTAGAAAGAAAAAAGAACACGCGTGTCACGGAAGTACGGGTCGAAGGTTGTTATATTTCTGCTAGCTACTCGCTGGTTTCTGCAGAAAGCTTTCCGGTTCGTGCCACATGCAAAATTGACTCCTTGGATTCTCCAGAATGTCCCGACCATCGCTCTTTCTACGCACGACGTTCGAAATGGTGCATGTGTTGTTTTATTGCTTTTCTCTTGAGCAAGAGATTTTTGTCGAGTCCGTTTCGCCCAGTCTTTTTCTTCTTTTTTTTTTAAATTACCGGGCGTCCGTTTTTTTCAGCATTTTATTTGCAGTCATGGGGTCTTCCCAAAGAATACATGAGCGCAGAGCACTAAAACCCCATCCCTTATGGCTTTAGTTTGTTCATTTGCTTTTTCTTTCTGTTTAATTTAATAAAATAATAAATGAAAAGAAATGGATTGAACACCCGAAAAAAGGAACTCTACGCAAAGACGACGTATTCAATCTTTGGAATTCGGGTTTTGTTACGTAGTGCAATATATCGTCTCCTGGCTGTCTACTTTCTCTAGGCGCTTCGTCCCCTGGTTTGCTAGACTTTGGGTTACCTGATCTTGCGCTGCGATTTCTTTTTCTTTTTTAGATTCTTAGTTGGTTTGAATTTTTCTGTCAAGTGTAGGATTGTCGTTTCTGGTAATTAGTACCCAATACAACTGATTGGCCCTCTGCTGTGCCGCCTTTTTTCATGTGCTCTCTGCATTTGCAGAAATTTGCAGCATCAGGATGGAAGAAAGAGTGATAGCTAAACAAATCTCAGGTTAAAAGTGTTAAAGACGAGACTTTAGATTTAATTAAGCCGCAACCTGCTATCGCAAAAATATTATGAGTGAGGCTAAAAATATGCATGGTCAAGAAATAATAAAATACGGTTTGCAAAAGAAGGAGAAAAATTGCAAAATGAAAGCGACAATTACGCCTGTCCTAAAGATTAAAAATATGGAAGCGTTTAAATGGCAAGGAGAAAAAGAAAAGAAATTCCCTATCGAAAAAAAAAAAGATTGAAAGATAGTAAGCGACATTAAGACTTTGAAAAAAAAAAGGCAACTCGAGTGTCCGATTTTAATATCTTAGCAAGAATATCAAGATCGATAATGGAGACACCGTTTGGCAGAAAGCAATGCTGTAGTATAAAGAAAATAACCCGGTAAAATCATTGTTCCCCCCAAAAAAACGCCTTTAAAAAAAACAAAAAAAAACATTAGATATGAAGTGAAGGTAGCTAACCCAAAAAGGCAAAAAACGTCAATGCTCCGACAGAAATACAAAGCACCTCTGATGTTTGAATAAAAAGGTCAAGAACAGGCAAAGTGAAGGACATGGCTGAAGAAAAGAATATTGTGTGGCCATACTTAGGAAGAACGCGTGGTGGTTGTCTTGAAAGAACGTCAAGAAACAAAACCGTAGAGGACGGAAAAAGCAAAGGATATCGAGATCAAGCAAGCAACAAGGGCAACGAGTAAAAAGTAGGGGTCAGGTTGTTCTGGTAAGAAACCCAAGTCAAACCACGCAAGGTGTGGCTGGTGCGTCGAGATGCGTCCTAGTTGACTGTTTTTTTTTTTTTGCTTTAGCAAATCACTGTTAATCACATTTATCGCATCGAAATATAAATTCTTATATAGTCATATGCGACTAGTGCGTAGTTTCCCGCCCGAGATTTTAACGCGATATCGTTCAAGGGTTCGTGAAGAGGAAATCCGGCGTGGGTGGCGTTGCAAGAAAATAGGGGACGCAAAAATCCTGATTGGTCGATTGGGTCATGACGTTACAGTCACATGACCTAAAGCGGAATTTCAAGCAACCCACAAAGCTCACGTGAAACGTGACGTCAGGCGTGGAATGAATATGATGAAAAACATGTCATCTAATTCGAATCAATGGTCGCCGCATGTGACAATTGATTTCATAAAAAAAAAGCATTTGCCTTAAAGAAGATGTTTTTTTTTAATTTTAAGCATTCTTCAAATTCAAGCTCCTTCGGTTGGGTGCTAGACACGCTACTGACTCGTGCACCGTGCCGTCTTTTTTTTTTTTTTCGTTGCCTAGATTAGTGTTTTTCAACCACTGACGTTTCGCGGACCCCTTGTGGGTCGGCGGAGATGATGGAGGACCCCGTTCGTGGTGAGGAGACAAAGTTATAGGGAAATTATGAGAGTGATTTAATAAATGGATATTACTAGGGGCTAGTACGAAGTAGATTTCTCTTATTGTCATATACACGACCAAACGTACCTGAAAATTGGAACATATCTTCTTAATCTGATAAAAGACAACTTTTATTGTCTGGAGACGGGGCTTCGCGGACCCCTAGGATGCCTTCGCGGACCCCAAAGGGCCCGCGGACCCCATTTGAGAACCACTGGCCTAGACCATTGTGTCCGCAGGCACTGCCTGCTCACTGGCAGGAAGAGAGTAGGAAGCGAATGAGAAAACAATGCGAACGGGGCCCGACAACGCTATCACGTTCCACTCCAAAAGGCGAATCCTAAGCGTCCTCTATGTTTTTCTGATCTAGATTGCATCACATAACACCCTTATAATCGTGTCACGTACTTTTCTGACTTGAGAAAAACAACCACACACGGTGTTCTTTCGTTTTCTTTGAGCATTTTCATAGAATTTCACGATTAAACTTATATCATCATTCAGAATAAACATTTATTTTCATAAGCATTAAATATTTAAAAAAGAACACTTCACGAATTTGTGTGTTTTGTTTTTCGTTTTTGTGGGGCATGGAATTGGTGAGGACTACATTATTTTAAGAAGCAAATGTTTTTTGTTTTTTTTTAGCTACCCCATCTAAAATGTTTCTTCAGTCCGTCCGTGGCGTTTACTGCGGTTTATTGAACGCCATTTTATCGAAATACGTTTTAGAAAACGGGTAGGTTCTGTCGAGGTAGGTTTAGGGAAAGAGGAGCCTCAGACTGTAGAAACAGAGTCTATGGAAACGAGAGAAGGCTAGCTCGTGCACCACTAAGCCGTGTTTAGCCAAGCCTCCTCCCTCTCCCATCCACTTTCCTCCCTCTCCCCCCGTAAACCAAAGCGAGACGCACAAATGTTTGCGTCGACCGATTCCTGAATTGTGTTTTCATAAAAACAAAACCGCTAAAAGAAGGCCCGTCGCCATTTTCTCTACACTGTGCTTCTCTTAAGAACGAATCTGTAAACGGATTCTATAAACCGGCTTTCCCTAAAAATGGCCTTCGGTAAAACGGATGCCTCCTCAACAAACTTGCCATTATATGGATCACTGGCGAGGAATAACGCTCCGGTGGCATCACCCAGTAATAACTACGTTATAAAAGTGTCAAATGAGCTTGATGCTGTAATTGCTCAGCCATTTCGCGTATTTATTGTATGAGAAATGAATGAGTAAAATAAACGAAACAATTTCATGAGGCGCAAAATTAATACTTATTCGATTATCTTGAGAGATTCCTTTGTGCACTCACAAAGGTTTTCATTTCAAGAAGATAAATATTAGGCTATGAAGCATGGTGCCAAGCGCAAAACACAACAGACACAAGGAAGAAAACACACGCATAGGCGCCACTCACAACTATATTTGAACAGTTCAGAAAAAAAGTAAAAAAAGAAGAAATACATATCTCGTCATCTTCCTCACATCTACGGATGCCCCTTGCCGGGAGTTACACGCCTGATACATCCATTCACCACCAAAAAAAAAAAGAGTTTTTGTGAGTGGAGGATAACCTGTGTAACGTCCGTCCAAGCGCATGCTTGGACGCGAAGAAGGTGACGAGATATGTATTTCTTTCTTTTCTGCACTTTTCAATTATAGATGTGAGTGGTGCCTGTGTGTCTATCTTCCTCCTTGTTTACATTGTTTTTTTCTTGTTTTTTTCTTCTTTTTGCGCCTTACAACATGCTTTATAACGTTCACCAACGAGCCAAACTACAATTTCTAATATATTAAAATAACAGTGTACACTGTACGGGGACAAATATTTGTGGTGAATTTATCGTATCTTCAAGTAACATGTCTCGACCTCGAACTTGAGGTCAAGACAGCACATGCAAGTCACAGTGTGCACAGAAAGCGCCAAAAGATAGGGCAAAAGTAAAGACGATCACAGAAAGCGTCGTCGTCTTTACTTTCAAGCTGTTTTTGACACTTTGGGTGCGTAATGAGCCAACTAGCCCAACTCCCTATTTTATTACTACGCGTTGTATATTAATATGCGTGCCAGAATTCCGCTCAAAATTTTGTTCAACCAAGGTCGTAACTCTTACTCTCGTAGTTGAAGGTCGTGACTCCAGACCCATAGAATCTGTCTCCTTGCACTACGTAATTGTGCAGCCATTATTAGTGCTAGGGTACAGAGCATCCTTTATTACTGATAATGTACACCGAAAATCAGAATGTAGTTAAAGTCATGCATCATTCGTCGCTTGCCACCTGTGTCTAAAAGTAGAGACTACAAAATAGGTGCACAGACTTCAGCCAATTATGCCAGTGGCTCTGCTGTCTTAACGGTGCTACCTGTATCGGGAGCAAGGGCACTCAACTGTATAAACACCAGTTCGGTAAACAAAAAAGCGGTCGCTAAGAGGTCACACGCAGGCAAATGACACAAAGTGCACAATCGTGTACTATATTTTTTTTTTTGATTTTACAGCTAGATGGTTGGGTATGCACCTGTAGTAAGCGCGCCAAGAAAAGACGAAATGGGCCAATAATTAAATCGAGTCTAGCGCAGCTGAAATTCTTCCGATTCAAAGCCAGAAGCAAAGATTTTTCTTGATTTTTAAGCGAGCACAGAGCAAATTGTCCTGAAATATTTCGCCGGTGTCAGCAAAAGTACTCTAGGGCAGATGAGGTTCTAGAGAGAGGAGCGGCGATGAGGAGGGGGGGGCGGTGCTAATGGACGCGTACTTAAGCATTTGGAGCGCCACGAAAAGGCGCCAAGGGCATAAGTTGTACTTGCCGTGAGTTAGAAAAAATAAAGAAAGATAAAATGCTCCACACAAAAAGTCGCGATCACTTTTTTTTCTTCTTGTCTTTATGCTCACACAGCGTCTTGCAGCATCCACGGGAATTTTCATAATTCTGTTTTTGGTTTGTATGCGATAGTTTTCACGTTAGCGTATCTAGATACATTTAGATACTCGGGCTTAATTCCCCCCCCTTCCTTCCGCCCCTTTAAAGGGTGTGTTACACTTTCGCTAGTCACGTGTAATCCGTTGCTTTGCCGGTTATGTATCGCCCGTCTGATGCAACGGATTTTTCTTTTACTCGAACAACACAATTTTTACAATCTTTCAGGTTCTTACCAACCATAGTAAACAGAGCCTGCCGTTTTCGCCTACAGTTTGAATGCTGGGGAGGAGCATATAAATGGTTAAAAACTGGATAGGGAATACGAAACGCACAAGTGACCAGACACAATTTACGGTTCGAAATTGCACTCCACTTTGATCTCGGTATGTTACCAAGCGAAATAGATAGGTTGGTGCAAATATTACGCTCATACATCAATCAATCGAAAAGTATTTTGGGAGCCTTACGTGTCAGATCAACAACAGGTTTCTTGCACTCATCATTGGAGGACACATGATTAATTTGGACAATGTGGGGATTGTTTGACTCGCAATCGACAGTCCGGTTGCGGGGTGCCCTTTACGCTACCCGGGGATCCGTAGCCGGCGCTCTGCCTTGGACGCACCAGGGCGGCTACACTTGCACATATCAGAAATACTATGCATTTGTGTTACAAGATACGTATCAACCAGTCTAGGGGTAATGTTCTTTTTTTTTTAACAGGCATATCATATTTCTGACTTTAATATCCGCCGTTCTAGTAGCAACGCATAACAAATCAGGCACAATACCGTGATATCATCCACAGGTGGTTCACTTTTCTCAAGTATTCGGTATTTTGCGTTTTCAATTCTTGGTGTGAGACAAAATATCAGCGTTTATCTGGGCCTAGTAAAACAAAACCCGACAGGGGCATGCGCTTCTTGGACGTCGAACCAAGCAACCTGCACATGCCCCAAACATATGAAAACGTTTCAGTATATTGGTTAGTGAAGGAAGCAACGAATAATGGGCCGTTGTTTTCGAAGAAGGAAGCAGACTCACAAACAGTTAAGTGAGGTCTGTATTCCGAATTAAGCCAAACCAAAAGCTGCAAACAAAAGTTCCCTTCAGTGAAGCTTGGTTCGTTTGTTGGTCAGGGACATTTCGAATCTAAATATTTTCCGTTTTCCTGGATTGTGGTCAAATGGGCTCGAAAGTATACTTCTCGGTGTATATCTATATTTAGTGAAGACAGGGAAACATCTACAGTATAATTAAGATTATTATCTTCGAAGGCCGTCGTAGCACTTGATGAATATGCCGAGATTTTAACAAAGCAACAACATCTTAAATTGACACCTGAAGCCGTTTCTCCAGACGCACGCGCATTATGCTTTGCGGTTTGGCACATACAAATCATGCCCGTCAATGTATACTGTTGTGTTCGCAGGAGTTTCATGAAAGTATTTTACAAAACACACTCTAAAAAAAGAGCATCCTTGGTAATCGAAATGGCGTTTTCGAAGCTTTGACTACACCAAAGGGCGAGTGACTAGCCTTCGGACAAGGTTACAACCCCAAGCCACTGTGGAATGACGCGATTAATTGCAACAAACACTCCACCTGTAATGGAGATGTCCCGGGTTTGATACCCGGACCAGGCGAATTTTCTCGGTCGCTCACCAGTCACCTAGCTGTGTTTGGAGATTTGTGTTTGTCCTTTGTCCCTCTTGTTCCCCTTCTCCAGGGCTTATTTTCGTCATTTTTGTCCAGCTCGCTTGCACCTTTGCATTTAATTGCATTATAATTATAACCTTAAATTGCAAGCTTCACCCTTGTTAGTGTTAGACTGGTGGCAGCTGATAAAACCCGTTTGCTCTACTGACGTCTAACCCCTGGTTAGCTCAGTTGGTAGAGCGCTCCACCTGTAATGGAGAGGTCACGGGTTCGATACCCGGACCAGGCGGATTTTTTCGGTCGCTCACCAGTCACCTAGCTGTGTTTGGAGATTTGTGTTTGTCCTTTGTCCCTCTTGTTCCCCTTCTCCATGGCTTATTTTCGTCATTTTTGTCCAGCTCGCTTGCACCTTTGCATTTAATTGATTAATTATTATAATTATAACCTTAAATTGCAAGCTTCACCATTGTTAGTGTTAGACTGGTGGCAGCTGATAAAACCCGTTTGCTCTACTGACGTCTAACCCCTGGTTACCTCAGTTGGTAGAGCGCTCCACCTGTAATGGAGAGGTCACGGGTTCGAATACCCGGACCAGGCGGATTTTTTCGGTCGCTCACCAGTCACCTAGCTGTGTTTGGAGATTTGTGTTTGTCCTTTCGTCCCTCTTGTTCCCCTTCTCCATGGCTTATTTTCGTCATTTTTGTCCAGTTTGCTTGCACCTTTGCATTTAATTGATTAATTATTATAATTATAACCTTAAATTGCAAGCTTCACCATTGTTAGTGTTAGACTGGTGGCAGCTGATAAAACCCGTTTGCTCTACTGACGTCTAACCCCTGGTTACCTCAGTTGGTAGAGCGCTCCACCTGTAATGGAGAGGTCACGGGTTCGAATACCCGGACCAGGCGGATTTTTTCGGTCGCGCACCAGTCACCTAGCTGTGTTTGGAGATTTGTGTTTGTCCTTTCTCCCTCTTGTTCCCTTCTCCATGGCTTATTTTCGTCATTTTTGTCCAGTTTGCTTGCACCTTTGCATTTAATTGATTAATTATTATAATTATAACCTTAAATTGCAAGCTTCACCATTGTTAGTGTTAGACTGGTGGCAGCTGATAAAACCCGTTTGCTCTACTGACGTCTAACCCCTGGTTACCTCAGTTGGTAGAGCGCTCCACCTGTAATGGAGAGGTCCCGGGTTCGAATACCCGGACCAGGCGGATTTTCTCGGTCGCTCACCAGTCACCTAGCTGTGTTTGGAGATTTGTGTTTGTCCTTTCTCCCTCTTGTTCCCCTTCTCCATGGCTTATTTTCGTCATTTTTGTCCAGTTTGCTTGCACCTTTGCATTTAATTGATTAATTATTATAATTATAACCTTAAATTGCAAGCTTCACCATTGTTAGTGTTAGACTGGTGGCAGCTGATAAAACCCGTTTGCTCTACTGACGTCTAACCCTGGTTAGCCTCAGTTGGTAGAGCGCTCCACCTGTAATGGAGAGGTCCCGGGTTCGATACCCGGACCAGGCGGATTTTTTCGGTCGCTCACCAGTCACCTAGCTGTGTTTGGAGATTTGTGTTTGTCCTTTCTCCCTCTTGTTCCCCTTCTCCAGGGCTTATTTTCGTCATTTTTGTCCAGCTCGCTTGCACCTTTGCATTTAATTGACTAATTATTATAATTATAACCTTAAATTGCAAGCTTCACCATTGTTAGTGTTAGACTGGTGGCAGCTGATAAAACCCGTTTGCTCTACTGACGTCTAACCCCTGGTTACCTCAGTTGGTAGAGCGCTCCACCTGTAATGGAGAGGTCACGGGTTCGAATACCCGGACCAGGCGGATTTTCTCGGTCGCTCACCAGTCACCTAGCTGTGTTTGGAGATTTGTGTTTGTCCTTTGTCCCTCTTGTTCCCCTTCTCCAGGGCTTATTTTCGTCATTTTTGTCCAGCTCGCTTGCACCTTTGCATTTAATTGATTAATTATTATAATTATAACCTTAAATTGCAAGCTTCACCCATTGTTGGTGTTAGACTGGTGGCAGCTGATAAAACCCGTTTGCTCTACTGACGTCTAACCCCTGGTTAGCTCAGTTGGTAGAGCGCTCCACCTGTAATGGAGAGGTCCCGGGTTCGATACCCGGACCAGGCGGATTTTTCGGTCGCTCACCAGTCACCTAGCTGTGTTTGGAGATTTGTGTTTGTCCTTTGTCCCTCTTGTTCCCCTTCTCCAGGGCTTATTTTCGTCATTTTTGTCCAGCTCGCTTGCACCTTTGCATTTAATTGATCATTATTATAATTATAACCTTAAATTGCAAGCTTCACCCTTGTTGGTGTTAGACTGGTGGCAGCTGATAAAACCCGTTTGCTCTACTGACGTCTAACCCCTGGTTAGCTCAGTTGGTAGAGCGCTCCACCTGTAATGGAGAGGTCCCGGGTTCGATACCCGGACCAGGCGGATTTTTTCGGTCGCTCACCAGTCACCTAGCTGTGTTTGGAGATTTGTGTTTGTCCTTTGTCCCTCTTGTTCCCCTTCTCCAGGGATTATTTTCGTCATTCTTGTCCAGCTCGCTTGCACCTTTGCATTTAATTGCATTAATAATTATAACCTTAAATTGCAAGCTTCACCATTGTTAGTGTTAGACTGGTGGCAGCTGATAAAACCCGTTTGCTCTACTGACGTCTAACCCCTGGTTACCTCAGTTGGTAGAGCGCTCCACCTGTAATGGAGAGGTCCCGGGTTCGATACCCGGACCAGGCGGATTTTTTCGGTCGCTCACCAGTCACCTAGCTGTGTTTGGAGATTTGTGTTTGTCCTTTGTCCCTCTTGTTCCCCTTCTCCATGGCTTATTTTCGTCATTTTTGTCCAGCTTGCTTGCACCTTTGCATTTAATTGATTAATTATTATAATTATAACCTTAAATTGCAAGCTTCACCCTTGTTGGTGTTAGACTGGTGGCAGCTGATAAAACCCGTTTGCTCTACTGACGTCTAACCCCTGGTTAGCTCAGTTGGTAGAGCGCTCCACCTGTAATGGAGAGGTCCCGGGTTCGATACCCGGACCAGGCGGATTTTTTCGGTCGCTCACCAGTCACCTAGCTGTGTTTGGAGATTTGTGTTTGTCCTTTCTCCCTCTTGTTCCCCTTCTCCATGGCTTATTTTCGTCATTTTTGTCCAGCTCGCTTGCACCTTTGCATTTAATTGACTAATTATTATAATTATAACCTTAAATTGCAAGCTTCACCCTTGTTGGTGTTAGACTGGTGGCAGCTGATAAAACCTGTTTGCTCTACTGACGTCTAACCCCTGGTTACCTCAGTTGGTAGAGCGCTCCACCTGTAATGGAGAGGTCCCGGGTTCGAATACCCGGACCAGGCGGATTTTTTCGGTCGCTCACCAGTCACCTAGCTGTGTTTGGAGATTTGTGTTTGTCCTTTCTCCCTCTTGTTCCCCTTCTCCAGGGATTATTTTCGTCATTTTTGTCCAGCTCGCTTGCACCTTTGCATTTAATTGATTAATTATTATAATTATAACCTTAAATTGCAAGCTTCACCATTGTTAGTGTTAGACTGGTGGCAGCTGATAAAACCCGTTTGCTCTACTGACGTCTAACCCCTGGTTACCTCAGTTGGTAGAGCGCTCCACCTGTAATGGAGAGGTCCCGGGTTCGATACCCGGACCAGGCGGATTTTTTCGGTCGCTCACCAGTCACCTAGCTGTGTTTGGAGATTTGTGTTTGTCCTTTGTCCCTCTTGTTCCCCTTCTCCAGGGCTTATTTTCGTCATTCTTGTCCAGCTCGCTTGCACCTTTGCATTTAATTGCATTATAATTATAACCTTAAATTGCAAGCTTCACCCTTGTTAGTGTTAGACTGGTGGCAGCTGATAAAACCCGTTTGCTCTACTGACGTCTAACCCCTGGTCAGCTCAGTTGGTAGAGCGCTCCACCTGTAATGGAGAGGTCACGGGTTCGAATACCCGGACCAGGCGGATTTTTTCGGTCGCTCACCAGTCACCTAGCTGTGTTTGGAGATTTGTGTTTGTCCTTTCTCCCTCTTGTTCCCCTTCTCCATGGCTTATTTTCGTCATTTTTGTCCAGCTTGCTTGCACCTTTGCATTTAATTGATAATTATTATAATTATAACCTTAAATTGCAAGCTTCACCATTGTTAGTGTTAGACTGGTGGCAGCTGATAAAACCCGTTTGCTCTACTGACGTCTAACCCCTGGTTACCTCAGTTGGTAGAGCGCTCCACCTGTAATGGAGAGGTCCCGGGTTCGATACCCGGACCAGGCGGATTTTTTCGGTCGCTCACCAGTCACCTAGCTGTGTTTGGAGATTTGTGTTTGTCCTTTGTCTCTCTTGTTCCCCTTCTCCAGGGATTATTTTCCTCATTCTAGTCCAGCTCGCTCGCACCTTTGCATGTAATTGCATTGTAATTATAACCTTAAATTGCAAGCTTCACCCTTGTTAGTGTTAGACTGGTAGCAGCTAATAAGACCCGTTTGCTCTACTGACGTCTAACCCCTGGTTAGCTCAGTTGGTAGAGCGCTCCACCTGTAATGGAGAGGTTCCGGGTTCGATACCTGAAGCAGGCGGATTTTTTCGGTCGCTCACCAGTCACCTAGCTGTGTTTGGAGATTTGTGTTTGTCCTTTGTCCCTCTAGTTCCCCTTCTCCAGGGCTTATTTTCGTCATTCTTGTCCAGCTCGCTTGCACCTTTGCATTTAATTGCATTATAATTATAATCTTGAATTGCAAGCTTCAACCTTGTTGGTGTTAGACTGGTGGCAGCTGATAAAACCTGTTTGCTCTATTGACGTCTAACCCCTGGTTTGCTCAGTTGGTAGAGCGCTCCACCTGTAATGGAGAGGTCCCGGGTTCGATACCCGGGCCAGGCGGATTTTTTCGGTCGCTCACCAGTCACCTAGCTGTGTTTGGAGATTTGTGTTTGTCCTTTGTCCCTCTTGTTCCCCTTCTCCATGGCATATTTTCGTCATTCTTGTCCATCTCGCTTGCACCTTTGCATTTAATTGCATTATAATTCGGGGCTTACAAGGTGGCGCAATAAAAATCAAACCCTCGAACGTACCATCCGCAGCCATGCATTTTTTCACAGCAAATAGAGCAGAGCGCAAATAGCAGAACAGAGTATGATTCACGGGAGCCTGAATAAAGAGGCAACTATCAGCGCGCACAGCTGGCTCTCGAACGACAAAGTGTAGCTCCCTATGTTATCCCACATCATAGCGGGGCAGATCATTACTTAGCACAGCAGCCAATAGCTGTATTTGCGCGTGCGATAAGCCTCTTTTCTAGCGGTTACTTCAATCACCAGAAGCGGCTCCTGGGAATCCAAGAGCACTAAAAAATCGAGGATGCAGAGACTGAATACTTTAATATGAGAATACATTCCACTTCGCTCGACTGCGCTCGACAACGCGCCACCAGAAAAAAAAATCCTTCTCGAGCAGAGTAGAAATTTCTCGTTCGAGAGAACCCTCGTTTGCTCCATCAGGGCTGTCGTCGCTGTCGCGCTGCCCCAACGGAAGGGGCCAACGGTGACGCACCCAGATACCGGATTCGCCAAGACAGTCTCCGCTGTCTCGGCGGGTTGACATGACAATGGATGGCGGTAGCCACCGCTCCCAATCCAGCTGCTATAACTTTACGCAAGTGCTCTCGGCGGAAAGGCCATTTGATTTTCAGGGAGTAAGAAATGTATTTTTTATTAATGTATTAATTTTCAGAACCCACGGAAACTTCTCAATAGAGCAAACTTCTCACATGCTCCGCTGGTAGATTTACACTTATCTTGATCATTCTGATAAACCCGGTGAGCGCATGAGTTAGTGTTCAACTTGTCTGAAACCATGCAGAGCTCCCTAATCAAGTATAACTAACAATAAAGCACGTATGATTCTCGCGCAACACAGTGTGTGGTCCCTGAATTTATCAAAATAACTAAGAATTTTGTTTTTATTTGTAAGCATGTAAAACACGTATATTGTCGAACGTCTTCCGGTTGGCCGTCCCGATGGGTGAGTGGGAGAACCGGGGTTTGAATCCCGCCGTCTCCCAAAATGTTTCTTTCTTGGTGTCATTGTAACAATTATGCCATTCCAGCAGTGTTGTTCACTTGTCTGCATATTTTTGATATGATATATATATATATTGATATGAACTCAATCACTAAGGGGTGTGAACTCGAACCGGACACTTTACATATTGCCTTCATCGTACAGCGCAAAGACTAAGACGTCATAAACCTGTGATGTGCTTTTTACTATAAATGCAACAAGCCAAAGCTTTCAGGAAATAACTCCGGTGTGGCTTAATTTCGTGAAAGAAATACTCTTCCATATAGAACACTCGTTCGATAACAGGACAGATTTCAGAGAGGGTTTATACTCACCGTTTGCAAAATAACTTCCCAGTCGCCTCACTCGTCACTCGACGAACTGGGAGATGATTGCTGTTGAAAGCAGCCACTTCGCGTCAGCATCCCACGCCCCTCTTTACGGTAGTAAAGCATGAACTATGGAGTATACAGTAAACATTCCGACTCCCAAAGCGCCCGCAAAGTATCAGACCTTTTGCCATAGCCTTCGAATACAAGTTTCGGAGGCCATAAATGTAACGCTAATGGGCCGAGAAACTGAGGAGAGGAGGAGACGAGATCGAGCGGTGACGTCAGAACGCCGAGCTCTGAATCGATAGATTAGTGGGTAGATCTAAAGCTTGCTGACTTTATCTCCACTGCATTTGTCGAACGCGTTCGAATGCGAAAGCCCAACGCCGAACGCCGGCTTTCCGGATTCTATTGCGTTCGAAGAATGCCGTGGAGAAAAAGGCTGCCTTTGCCTCCACTTCACTCGTCGAACGCAATAGATCGCGGAAACCCGGCGTGCGGCGACTGGCTTTTCCATTCGAACGGGTTCGACAAGTGCGGTGGAGACAAAGGCAGCTATACCTTTATGTCTATACCCACTAATCTATCAAAATCAGAGCTCACCGTTCTGACGTCCCCGCTCGCTCTCGTGTCCTCCTCTCCTCAGTTTCACGGCGCATGGGATCTTTTCGGAGCGCAAGTTCAAAGATGCCTACAGCGCTGGAAACTCAGAGGAAAAGCTTTTGCGCATTTGTTTTTATTAACGAGAAGCGGGCATCGCCGCTCTTACTTACGATTACTGCTAACTGTCAATCCCGACGTTTTTTTACAGATATAAATCCGCGTCACCGGTACGACTCGTGAATGAGGTGAGTTGTGACTATTCAGCTTGGTGTCTTTCTTAAGCTTGGTGTGTACAATGACATTTAATATTGTCAATTCCAAAATTACTACCAACACCGCCGCATTCGCGGGAGCGACCCACACATCACGTGGCCTGGATACCGTAGAAAAGATGGGGTGGATCGCGAGGAACTTGGACTGGGCGAAAGGCAGGTAGCGTGTCTTCTGGCTCACAAGTCAAACTGCCATGCTTGCGCCATGAAGTTTGGAAGGCTATGAAGTTTCCAGACAAACTCCGCACTCCATCGTGAATCTTCGTGGGACCAAATGCCCTAACTGCCTGTATTTAGAAATGGAACGCGGAGAATAGCGAGAGAATCAACCAAAATTTACCTCGTGCTTTACGTAAGGGTTGCATCTGCGTGCATGCTCGTTTTCTTTATTTGTATAAAAAATTGTTCCGTGTTAAGATATTCGAGGAGGATTTTAGTTACTGTGCTGTCAAGTCAGCCTTAGGAAGTGTAGGACAGAACATATTTGGGCAGTCGTGGGACGCATCACCTCGAGAGTGTAAGATTCCAGAGAGCACCTCAAGGAGGAATTGGATAAGGACGGACGCCATGCCGATTAAAATAATTAAATAATTTTTTTTATTTATGACCGATCCCAATTATGAAACACGATCTTCTTGTCTACACCTCGTACCATTGGGCACACTCAGATAATCCTGGGAGGTCGTTAGAAAAGATTCCTCGTTCGGCAACGATAATCGCTCTCCCAGAACCTTAACGAGCCACAAAGGACCCAGATGTTGAGACGGCCTCAGGCGCATATTAGCACCCATTTTCCTCGTCTCCCCGTCAAATTGGAGATACTCCTTCGTTGAAGAACGGGCTTCTCTGGAACTCATTACGTTTAGAACGTGCATTCACCAATTTAGTGCCTTTGGCCATTTCCAGGAAACGCTGGACGCACGCGCGCTGAACCCGCTGACCGCGATGCGAGCCCTAATCTTTGCAGGGATCATTTGCGGCCAGACGTGATGCTACGCCCATCTGCGCCGGCTATAAGGGGAATGCACTTTTTCTCTTGGCGTCTGGTCCGCTAACTTCTAACTTCGCGCTGGGATGAGTTGGTGAGAGGGGGCGATGACCGTGGTTGGCTGTTCCTGCGGTCTTCTACACGTGCTACGTTGGTCCTCTTCCTGTTCCACGTCAGTTTTGTACATTTCAGTGTTACCAACAAAGAGAGGTTGTATGCAGGAATACGCCCTTCAAATGAAACCTGTTTCTGTAAGTTTTTAAGTTCCATTGATACTTTTTTATCCGCCATACCGAAAAATCCACTATAGCTTTTCGCCATCTCGATTATGAAACTGGAAATCTGTCTGAATTCTATCTGAATTTCTGGTTTCCAAAAACTATTCCTTTGACTGTAATCTGGATTTTAGGTTACCAGAAACAGCTCTACTTAGATTGACAGTTCCTTAAGTCCGATAGTAAAATGTTATACTCTTCTTTTTTTGTAATGATGATTTTTCTAGTCACCCTGTAATGTATGTAAAAACTTCGGATTACTGTCATGATTTTGCAACCCAGGTATATAATTCAAGTTTCGAAATAATTCAAGTTTGACTCTCATGTTTAAGAGTTACAATAACAAAGACCTCGCAGTTCACACAAAAGCTATTAAAATTGCTCCACAATTTAATCATATTTGTTATCTTTTGAAATAAAAGCCCTATGGTTGACAACGTGGAGTCACGTTGTTCATATATTTAGGGATACTTGTTGATGATCTACACATGATTATGTATTTTTATATAGCTGCCGTCTTGCAAAAAGCAAATAAAAAAAATAAAGTTCGAAGTTGGTGAAAAAAAATTAAAGACGTTTACAATTTTGTGCAATGCCGAATTACAGAGCAGCTCTTGAGAAGGAGAAGGAGAGGGTACGGAGTAGAGGGTATGTCGCTCCTCCCCTCCCTATAAATCCCTCCTCATCGCCTGCTGCCTCCCCGTTTCGCTGGAAATTTTCACTAAATGTCCCTCTAAATTTAGCGAAAATTTCTCCGCTAAATTTAGCGGGAACATTTTCCCACTCAATTTTACAAGTTAAGTTTCCCCACTAAATTTAGCGGAAAAGGTTTTTTGCTAAATTTGCTGGGGAGGCAGCAGGCGATGAGGAGGCAGCAGGGGAGGCAGCAGGCGATAAATTAACTTTCCCACTAAAGTTAGCAGGAAATTTTTCCGTAATGCAACGTGCGCGGTTACACCGACGCCGACGGCGACGCCACTCAATCCGGAAACGGGCGCCTAAAAACTGTGCTCTAAAAGAATTCTTTCTTCATAAAAATTATATCGCCTTACAAAACAATCAAAAATACCTACGCAACTAAATGCCCCAAAAAAGTGTGACAAACGTGTGTGCTTAAGACTTGATCTGGTATTAAAAATCAAATTAGCAGCAAGATTTTAAGCTCTCATGAAAAAATGCCTCTCAAGCTCAAGTAAATTATAGGTGTTTTGAGGGAATTGTAGTAGATCACAATAAAAAGCCGGATATCTTTTGTCAATTTTACAACTTCCGAACCTCTAGAGGGTTTTGTTCAAAGCCACGAAGAAGTAAAATGTTAAACACGATTATGGTCTTTGGCTTCCAGCGTTAGTTCACTGTTCATTCGTGTGTTTTGAAAAGAAAAAAAAAGAAAAAAGCTGGTACAATGTTATCAGTGCTGCATATCTAGCTCATATCTAAATACTATATATTGTTCACCGCACGACATTTTTTTCCGGGCTTCCGCGCAAAGATGGAAAATATTTATTTCTCCGCTTGTAAAGAATATATAAACTAACTTACTGGTGATATCACAACTACGCCTCCTGGGAGGCACTCAATGGACGAGTAGGCCTTGTTAGCATACACTGCAGTCTGACGGACTTTTTTTGCTGTTCAGGCGCTGTTTAATCGTGATTTGGGTGATAATATTTATTAAATGTTACATTGTAGCGCAACCTCCCACTTCCCTAGTGCATGCATTCATAAACTCCTCCTCTTCCATTCCCCCCCTCCCTCCGACAAATATTTCAGTCTACTACCATGTTGTATTGCTGCATACTGTATTTGCAGAGAGGGGCAGAGCGAGTCAATCGCTTACGCAGTACCTTATATAGGAGCGATGAACTCACACGAAGACGGCAGAAGTTAGATGAAACAAGGAAGTTAATGCAAAGGGAAGAGTTAAAATCGTAGGATACTGTTAATGCTCTTCACCGAACTCTACAGCTGGAATGACAGAAAATATGGGCTTGAAAGTTACTTGAGAATCCTAATAAATGGTGTTTTATTCAGCTTGGTTGTTTACCTCAAGTCTTTTAAGCGAATCGTGTCAGAGTTGAAAGCTAAGCTCTGGTTTTTACACAGACACTTATAAACAACTGAAGTGATAAATACGATAATTTAACCTTCGGTGTTGAAACCCGTGAATCATTTTCTGCATATAACACTGACGACTTATAAAAACGCGGTGTATTAGTTCCTAATATAGTGCGCAATAATAAACTGTGCTGACGCATATGTAGTATTTATTGTTAATGGTGTTTTATGACATAAATAAGGTGCCACAAAGCTTATACACGTCCTTATTGTAGTTTCGTTCAAAACGCAACAACAGAGTATGTCTCCTCAGGTTTGGTCAAAGGTCGGCATTTTTGTTGAACTCACTCACAGACGGTTCAAAATAAAAATAAAAAAGTTAAAAGTTCACTCACCCTCACGGCAGCACTCGCCTTCAAGTCCTCCTTCACAAGCTAAAGAAGTCATGAACTCACCAAACTCATGAACTGTCACTTACTATACTGACTTAGGTAGTTTTCGCCCTCACCGTAGTCACGACGCTGGCGCTCCATTTGTGGGGAAGTTGCGCGGTTCCTGCAACCTCTCCACGGCGGCTGCTGCCTTCCCCCGCTCTAGCGCCAGCCGTCACGTCTCCAAGTGACAAAATATTTTGTCATTTTATTTATTTCGCTTCGGCACCTTCCACGCGCTGACCAAGCGCTTCAGGAATCTGCGCTTTGTTCGGATACAAGGGCCCATCATTGCGAGTTTCGTGAGGAAATATTCTTTACGGTGTGCAATAATCGATTCAAGCATCCGCGACAACTTCGTGCAAGTATGGAGTGAGCGTACGCAGTGTTGTTTATTTATGCGTTAATTATTATCGTAAAAACATGCACCGGCGCGAGTGTTTTTTTTTTTCGGCATTTAATATTGCGAAATTTTTAATGGTAGGACTGCTTGCTCGGTAATTCGTTGTCGAGAAGAACTGTTTCGGAACGGTCTGCCTTCATACTTGTCGTCGTTGACACCATAAAAAATATTTTATTTAACAAAGCCGCCTGGAGGATATTTTTTTTTCTGGAAGAATGAACTGTTAAAGAACTTCGTGCCTACCATAATATTTGATATTATTGCTACACCAAAGCTGTATATGACTCGTAGTTCGAAATATCTTAACTCACGTCCTCACGAAAAACAAAAAAATTGGTGATTGAAGCGACAAGTGTAATCACGCATAAAACATACAGCACAACCTTCGTTTTAATAAAAAATAAAGAACAAGCACAAAACAAGCATCCGAAACGCATAATTGATGATGAGGCGCTCCTAATAACAATGCGAAGCAAGTAGCACTCACCGTATACGTTTCACGGTAAAGATTACTGTTGCGCTAGGTGCCGCGGCGACGGCGGCTTGCGACGTAGGGAGTGACGCCATTAGCCTTTCATAGAGGGTGTTTTACGTAAAAGTGACAAAAATTCCTAAAATTAGTGCACTCGTGGTGGTTGACGTCAGAAAATGCGAGATGCTTACTATTTAGTTCGCTAATAAACTAGAAAGTTTTAATCAAAGTTTTAATTAGTGAAAAAAGACATATGGTTACAATTATAAACTTGCTCAGCGACATCGAAAACAACTAAATCAGTAATATTTAGGAAGACGTTGAGCGCGTGTGAGGCGTAGTAGTGCGCTAAAGTTACCACTCGTGGAGCAGGTACAATTCTGGAGCTCTCAGAATAGACGGAAAAAATCAAGCGGACACCTTCATGACCGTCAGCCTTGTACCTGCTCCACGAGTGTATCCACGGACAGGCATCGAACCTCGGCTTTTTCGCGTGGGAGGCAAGCACAATAACCGTCTGGCCACTGGCGTTTTTTTTAATTTATGGCCGGTCAAACGTCAAGCACAGACACGACATACTAATACAAAGAAAGGTATCCAAATACCAGCCAGCCTTTGCCTAGCATCATGCGGTTAACACTTTTCCATCGTAAAGAGTGGTTCTATATGCGGCAGCCACTCAAGGAGACATTGCTAGAACTTTCAAACTTCAACAAACGAAATAATACTTTCTCGAAAGTACTCCCGTCCCTCGCGTGCATCTCTGTTAGCATGGAGCACGTCCATCCGAGAACTCCAGATTCTGTGCAAACCTAATAACATTATACGATCTTACAATACACAACCCTCGCTTTTTATAGACAGGTACCTGATCCCGTAAAGACGCCATCCCAGCACTCCAGGAACACATGTTCACCTGCCTCCGGTTTTTGTAGACGAAACTATGAACGCACCACGGAACGAACAGGCCCTTCTCCTACATCCAGGTTTTTACTGGCAGAGCACCGGTGTGCACATTAAAGAAAAAAGTCCTGACACCAGGAGGCACTTGCATTCTTTTCATCATTTTTAAGATGTTCAGGCCTGTGCCTGACAAAAACAAAACTCTCTACAAACGGGCAGAGAAAACAACATCACAAATATCTTTATACTATCTTTTGCGTGTCACTTCACTCAAATATTCCAGAGTAAAATGGGCTGCTAAAAATTGGCATGACGCAACTAACTCTTAGAAATACCCATGAATACCCCCTGGCTCACTTGACGAAGGGACTATAAACTCTGGCAGAGGCAAACCTAGCCTTACTTGGCACACATTTCGCGAAAACGGATCACTTGTATCACGATAAAATATAGAAAAGATTTACCACCTGACACAGAAACAAATGCGACAAGCCTAATCCACGCTCGCGGACACGGCGAAAAAGATTAATTCTGTTATTTTTCTTTTAAGAGGAAAACCAAATAAATACTGCGCAAACGCGATGCAATTCCTGTACATTCGCTCGCGAACAATGTAACACTTGATACACTTACCACAGCTTGCTCACAAGAAACAAATTGCAAACTGTGGCACACGCAAACATATATGCCACGGGCGCGATGCCTTGTTGGCCAGCGGCGCGCGCGGAAATATCAACTATTTTTGCGATATCCGGCAACATAACCGGTGAAGGATTTTCGGAGATAATATCAACGGAAATAACCCTCGAAGAACGTTGAACGACCCGCGTCGTCGGCTGCTTGACTTTCGCTCTCTTGGTTTGTTTCCTGCGAAAGATAAGCAGGCTACGAGCCCT
The DNA here is from genome assembly GCA_037355805.1 of Ixodes ricinus. NCBI lineage: Eukaryota > Metazoa > Arthropoda > Arachnida > Ixodida > Ixodidae > Ixodes > Ixodes ricinus. The sequence goes on along the minus strand of JAZHYW010032113.1, from coordinate 47,743 downwards.
GGTATTCCCTGATTTTCAAAGTAGAAGGTAAAAATAAAAGTGTAAATATCCTGAAGACGCAAATAAAGTAAACATCTTTCAAGAACACTGTGTGATCTCCGAATGCACAATAAACGTGGGTAGTCGCGTTTATTATACATTGGGCACCATGGTTTCCACAGCTCAGGCGGGTGGCAGAAATTTCTGGTTGAAAGAGGTCCCTCGAGTCAGCAAAATGGTTGTTGCCAGAGAGCTATTTTCGCAAAGGTCTGTAGAACCAGCCGTGCGAACAAACAGCACCATTTCGAAGCAAGGGTCAATGAAACTTCCCAGGAAACGTATGATAAGTCACATGACCGCGCCCTTTCTAGACGTTACTTCTCAAACCCTCCACACAGAGACCTCATGCCTCGCCAAACTCATGAAATCACAGACCTCATAGACTCACGCCCATCACCAACATCATAAAATAACCGAACTCAAAGGATCATGCCTCGCAACGAACGCACAAACTGTATCGACCTCACAAACTCACGCCCCTCTACCAAACTCATGAAATCACCCAAAAACACGAACTCTCGCCCCGTCGCCAAAGTCAAAAACTCACAGACCTAAAATAACTGCGCCCCTCACTGAACTCATTGAACTCATTGAGATCACGAACTCACGCCTCTCATCAAACTCATGAACTCACCGAACTCATCAACTCACCGAACACAGGTCCCTCACTCAAACTCAAACTCATGAGCCTTCGAGGCTTACAAAGCAACTCACCCTCACCTCACGCCTGATCGATGAGGGTGAGTGAGGTGAGCGAGTGGCCTCATGAATGAGTCATGAATGAGTTTTGGTGAGGTATGGTATTGACGAAATAGGTGAATCTCTCAGGAGCTCGAAAATAACCGAAAATTCGAAACACACTCCAGATATGTAATTACTTACCATTTCCCCCAATTCTAGAAAAATGTTACTTGATCTGCAACCCATTAGCTCAAAACAATCTGTGTTAAAGGTTAACTGGACATGGAGAAAAACATGTTGAATACCGGGGAGAGAAGGAGTAAAATTTTTCAATTAAGTTGCAGATTCTCCCTGTCCTACATTATATGTTTAAATAAAACATTCCTGTTCTCCATCTGTTCAGAGTTGCTTCATTATTTCTTGTAATGTTGACATAAAGATGTAATTATTTATATTTCCTTATACGGTTTGCTCGTGTCAAATTTCTCAAGCGAATAAAGTGGCATTTTAACCCTTGAAATGGCGCGTAAGCAGAGTGATAGCTACGATCACACGAATTTCGTCTTTCCGTCCGTTACTCCGCTATCCAAGGTTAAAAAGTCGGGGTACCAATCCACGCTGTGAAGGTGGTTGGCCAGCAAAGCTTAGGTATCACCTGCAACGATTGCCCACTGCACTATACCAAATGATTGACGAAAAAAAGGAAAGAGCACTGTACCAATTTTTTTTTTATTTATACAGGGTGTTTCATGTACGAGTGACGAAAATTCCTAAAATGAGTGTATTTGTGGTAAAAGAATAATTTTCTCGGAACCGCATCACCCCTGGTGGTGGCTGTCTGAAAATACGCAACAGTTACCAGTTACTTTGGTAATCAACTAAAATGACTAATTAACTTTTTAATTAGTGAAAATAGACATATGGTACCGATTAGAATCTTGCTGAGCGTCATCAAAAGCCCCTTATTCAGTCATTTTCCCAAAAGATTGAGCGCATGAGAAGCGTAGTAGGGCACTACATTTACCACTCTTGGAGCAGGTACAAGGCTGACGGTTGCGGTTAGGTGGCCTCACGAATTTTCCGTCTCTATTGGCGACGTGAGCGATCGAAAGCGTCGCTATGATCGGCCTTCCACGATTGGAAGAATGCTGACTATGACGTCAGCAAAGGATTTTCCACCGACGGAAATAAGAGTAATATAAGAACTTCAATTTTGAGGGTGTTGGCAGTGTTGGTTTCACAGCGCAATGATCTCAAGCTTCCACCATGCTCATTACAAACACCATCGAACTTGTTTTTCACAAGGTAATGACGTCACGAAAGGTAACCATTGGAGGGCGCCAACCGTTCCATTAGGGTCGTAGCAGAGAGGGTAATAGAGAGAAAAATGTCCTCCCCTCTCATCCCGCATGTCGTTTGCTCCGCCGAGTGGGCTGTACCTAGCATCCAGCTGGTGTGCAAACTCTGTTTAAAATCGCGTCATTTTGGAATTTTCAAGCGCAGATGCGCAGATTTTGGTATACCAGTTATCGTGTAATGCTATGCTAGATAAAAAAAACTAACAGGGTCCAATTGCGCTTTTACCTGCGTGCGAATTTTAAAAAAAATATGGGAAAACTTTGTCAGATTGGCCGGTCTCTCCGGCGAAAAGTAAATCCGGTTGCTGTACCTTTTTTACTATACAAAGTACGTACTGGTGTAGGCCTTTAAGGACCATGAGTGGAAGTCTGAAATAATATATCAAAACGTGCTCTCCTGCCGCAATACACGCAGTAGTTGAGGGTAGTACTGCCGGCTGACTCAACTGCTATGTAAGTAACGGAAAAAAGATATGCTAGTTGGTCATTTACCTAAATAGAACAACAGAGAGCTATAGGTTGATTTTGGAGTAGCCATAACTATTCTAAGAACGCGAACCACTTCAAAACGGCAGCCACGATCGAGAGTTCGATGTTCCGTACAGCCCGCCGGTACAGCCCAACGATGGAGAATGGCAACCTCCCGGTTTGTCTGCTGCTAGCGGAGTCGGGCGCGTGTTAGTTAGAGTTTTGAGAGTAATGAAATCAAAGGAAGTGTTGCTGAGCCGAGGGCTCCGTATGTCACCTTTGCATCGGGCGCGTGCCCTCTCTCTCTCTCTCTCTCTCGTTTTACCCCGCCGAACCCGCTGAATTTCCCGGATGTATGGAGAGAGCGCTGCTGTCGAACAAAATGGTGTCGCCCAGAGAGTACTAAATGGAATGGTCTATAACAGCTTCAGCCTTGTGCTATCGGGGAAAAATGAAAGGGAGCGAGGAAGCTCGCCGCTATACTTCATCTCACCTTAGCATGGACTAACTGCGACAACTGTGCAAGCGCGAGCGGCTAGCTTCGACTGCCTTGACTGGAGCACTCGCTGCACGAGCGCTCGTGCAGTCGCCGAGGCTTCATCCAAAGCAACTAGCTCGGGCTTTTGGCACGCGCGGCTAACAATAGTCCATGCTAAGGTGAGACGAAGTATAGTAGCTAGTAGCTAAAGTGCGCGCTCAGCCAGCTTGCGCTTTAGCTGCTACTAGCGGCGAGCTTCCTCGCGCCGCACGCGCCGTGCGAGCAAATACAGCGGTGACAGCTTTCAGCGTACTAAGAGGCCCAATGTCGAAGCTTGGGGAGCGCCAAGCGAAGGGCGTAAACACATCGGATTGGGCAACATACCCTCGCGCCTAGGTTCACTTCCAGGCGGCGCGGCCTGTACCGCGAGCCGCGCGCTCCTCTGTTTGCATTTTAATTTTAGATGCGGAGCATCTCTTGCTCGGGTCTATGTCCCGCGGCCTTGTAGTCCGCACTCACACTACGCACGCGCAACTCTCCTCCTTCCCTCTCTCCAACAGCTGCGCGTTTCTCTCTCCGCTCTCTCTCTCTACCAGCTGCGTGCACTGCGCGTGCGTTCGCTTCTATTCACACCGCGCGCGCACGCGCAACTTTCCTCCTCTAGTCTCCTCTCCTTCAAGTGTGAAAAAAAATAAACGGCGAGCGGCGAGCGTTTCAAGTTTCTCTGCCGCGAGCCGCGACGAAGGCTCGCGTAGGGGGTGACGCTAGGGCAGTCGGTGGCGCCATCTCTCGACGTCAGCACGCAACTGACTCTTTCCTCGGAACCAACACGATGCTCCGCATCACCCCATGGTTCTCCTCGGGAAGATGGTGTTTTCATTCTATTTCCGGATAGTACCTGCTCCACGAGTGGTAACTTTAGCGCACTATTAAGCTTCCCACGCGCTCAAAGTCTTTCTAAAAATTAGAGAATTTGTTGTTTTCGATGACGCTCAGCAAGTTTCTATATTTCGAACTATATGTCGATTTGCACCAATTAAAAAGTTGATTAGCAATTTTTGGTTAACTGGCGAACTAATTAGTAAGTATCGCGCATTTTCTGACGTCTGCCATCACGAGTAATGCGGTCACAAGAAAATTATCCTTTTACCTGGAATACACTCATTTTAGGAATTTTTGTCGCTCTTACGTGAAACATTCTGTATGAAAGGCTACTGGCGTCACTCCCCACGTCAAAAGCTGCCGTCACCGCGGCAGCTTGAGAAACAGTAATCTTTACCGCAAAACGTATGCGGTCAGTGCTACGTGCATCGCATTCTTATCAGGAGAGACGTATCATCAATTATTTGTTTCGGATGTTTGTTTTATGCTTGGTCTTTATGGAAACGAATGCTGTCCTTTATGTTGTATACGTGATATGCACTTTTCGCTTCAATCGTTGAAAGCTTTTTTTTTCCTTGAAGACTTCGACACGAAAATATCTGAGCGCTACGAGTCATATACATCTTCGCTGTAAAACACACAAGACACACGCCAACGTGTTCAGGGAGACGTTCTGTTCTTTGGACGCGTTTGCAGTTTTGTGTGGATTCGAGTCGCGCGCTCGCGGGGAACGCACTTGCATCTAAACGCTGACACAGTGTTCGGCCGCAGTTAAGCCAAGCGCTGAGTCAGGAACACGTCCAAATAATTAATGTTTATAGTACATTGAAAGTACCTTCTATTCTACATGAAGTTTGCTCATACTCTACTAGGAGTCTAGGTGCAGTCTAATAAGTGTATTGCAGTCTAATAAGTGTATTGATAATGTATTCATTGAAGGCAATTAAAAGCGAAGAAAACCGTTTAGTAAAATGTATATCCAAAGATTTGATTAGTTATTTTGGTGAAATCAATAGTGTAAAGTGTGGCTGATTTTTTTTTTTTAGCACGATACTAATTTTTTGTAAGCTTGGATTGGATTGGCAGTTCGGATTCGCAACGTTTGTTCCCAGGTAGCACGTAATGAAAAAGACCTACCACGGATTCTTTCCAAGAGTGATTTAGTGCAGAGTACTCTTGTGGTTGTTGCTAAGGCATTTCTGCGGCTTTCTGCATAATAGACCTATTGCTGTCTCATCTAAGCATCAAGGAGAATGCAGGGATTGGTGTTCCACGCGCTGCACGTGCTGGCCTCAGCAGTAGTAACTTTTCCAAAGCAAAAACCTAAAACAAATGGCATCTTGCACGCGCGTTCGTCAATGCTTTCTTTTGGTTATTTACTTCGAATCTTTTATACAGGAAAGGCGTGCGCGTGAGGCGCGTGGAACACCAATCCCTACATTCTCCTTGATGCTTGGGTAAGACAGCAAATGGTCTATTGGCGAAGTGCCAGACTTGAACGAAATTACCAACATGGAAGCCCAAGTGCCTAAATCTAGCATTTGCACGGAGATTTAGGCGCAAACTTGGCACATGAAAACTGAACAATCAGAAGTGCGGTCTAACTCTGGCCTTTGATAGGCAATTTACGCCCTATGATACCAGACGACCGCAAAACTAATAGCAGTGCTGAAACCTGCCTTTTGAACTTGTCTGGCCAGCATACCTAGATTCTGGCAGATAAATGTGAAGTTCGACGGTACCTTCACTGTTAAGAAAAAGGGCGTATTCTTGCACCCTTTGTCCCATATAAGACACCCCAAAACTTCAGTTGGACGTACAGCGCACAGACGTCGATCTGACCTAGTAACATTCACGAGAGGCTTGATAGCCGTGTGGTACAACTTATTAAAATAGCTAATATACGTGTTACTGACTACAAAACAAAACACAAATATATTGGGGATTGTTTTGGCAATACTGCAAAACCTCAGTGTTTTCTTTCTGTGGTCTTCGATACGTACTCTAGCTATTTAATAAGTTATATCGCATCGTTATCAAGAGGCCTCGTTAAATTTGGGGCCATTTGTTCGACTACAGTGCACAGCACGTCGAACTGAAGTTTTGGGATGAACCATATGGGACAAAAGGGTGTCAAATGAGAGCCTTTTTTTAGATTGTTGGCAGCTCTGTGCTTTTGGAGGTCCTGGATTCCAAGACAAATCTAAATATGGGGCCACAGGACTCTTCTGCCTGAATTGCTTTCATATTATAACGCAATATCTGTGTGTCCGCCTGTGTTCGTATTTGCTTCAAAATAAAAATAAATAAATAAATAAAAGCATAATGTCCCATCCACGTCTCTTTTTCATCGATCGATGCTCACTCGCTTCCGTTCATTGCTGCGCAACGACGAGGACGGGTGTGAAAGCTGCTCTGGTTTCCAAACAGCGTCCAACTGTCGCTCCGGAGGCTGGACATGTTTCCGATTCTCGTATAAAGCTCGGGACCAAAATGCTTCGGATTGCCCAAAAGCCATTTTCTGCCTACGGTCTCTTTTTGTATGATCTTTTTCAACGGCCGTCACCCCACTGCAGCAGACATTCCCCGTGGACAGGAAGCGATGCCGTAAAAACGCAACGGCTCACGCCTCGATGGAACTTCCAGTAGAGCGTGCATATAAACAGCTAAGTTTGTTCAAATGTACAAAGAGAAACCCATGTGGCCGGTCGCAACGAAGCTGTTTCAGTTTGATGTTGCCGTAAACAATACCCATACTCTACTTCGTTAGTAGCTACAGTAAGTGGAAAATCGTGTATCTCAAACTGTTTGCAGAACAGCTGATCTCACGCTAAACAGCCGTGATTCCTGTATAATTTGCATGGAAAAAGTTTACGTCCAAAACATCTTACAGAATTACAACCGGCCATCTGAGGGTATACTAAGCCTCAACGTTTCTGGGATCGTTCAGTAAGGCAACACCGGTAGAGCTCTTTTAAAAGCTAGTCGCAAAAGCAAAGGAGAGCACTGGTGTCTGATTTCAAACGCTGCAAGAGTAAAAAAAAAAAAGACGATCTAACATGCTTTTTTTGGAACGACCTGAGATTTTGTTCGCTGGCGATCCACCTGCCAAAGCCAGCTAATAACAAGGTTTTTTATTCTACAAAGCGTCATTCTCAGACGAAATTGCAACAATAAAGTGGCTCACCTCATCTGCTTACGAAACAAACAAACAAATGTGGATCGCTCGCTACGAATGCATTGCCAACGAGAAGTAACATCGGACGCAAAATGACATTTGACCGTATGCTGTTTTACGACTTAATTGATTAGCAACTTGCGCTTCCTCTGCACTCTCAAGTTGTTACGCTACTGTGCACAACCTGACATTCAAAGGCGGATGAAGTAGCACTCACGAAAAATACATCAGAGGCCACAAAATGTATCTTGTCATTCTGTGCGGTTGCGAGGTTTTCTTCAAAATACTGCGCGATCGTTTAAGAACGTTGTCGTTTCATCCCACGCCCAAGCGGACTGGTGAAAGCTGAATGTGGTTTTAAACCAGAAGACGACAGGAATGACAAGGACGGCTTTAAATAAGAAAAATTAAAAACGAGCTTGTTGGTGAATAGATACGAATACATGGAAGCATAAAACGTCGAGGACGGGACGGAAACAGGACTTCTTTCACTATAATGGCTGTTTTTACACGAATGCGACACAAGTGTATTGAATCGAGCAAGCGAATCGAATTGGTCCATGTAAGTGCCTAGATTCTCTAGCCAGGTGCATTGAATAGGAAACGATCCGCTTGGTGGGAGTGGATTGAGATGGTCAAGCCGGATACTGCAGTATGAATGCTAGCGCACCGAATTGCGTGCTGGAACGAGGAATCATCAGAATGTTGCGTTGCATGCCGAGGGTGGATTCGGATGAACAGCATGGCGGCAGCCACAACAGCAGCTGGCGAGAATGACCACTTCGTTGCCAGCTTTTAGGAAACAAACCTTTCTTTTGGTGATTGGAGAAATTAATGCAAGTTCACTACACCGACAATGCAACCAACTTTTAGCACTTGTAGTGGAAGCTCGTGTTGTAAAGCCGGTGTCTCGCTGCTCATACGCCATATATCAAACTATCTGCAAACATATTTGGATTTGAGTCACTACGGCCTATCGTGTTTCTGTGCCGGATGGAAACCAATGCAAGCAGTAGCTTGGTACACAATGTAGAAAGTACATATATTACAGCGACATATGTTGGAAGGGTGTTTAATGGATGCATATTCATCACAAAATCCGCACAATAAACTCTTTTTTTTTGGGGGGGGGGGGGGCAATTAGCAAAACAAGGTCAGGTTGCTGAAACCAGAGATACCAAGCCCGACAGCCGCTAACAGCTCTCTACGCAATTTTAGTTGATTCAAAAAGCCAAGATCTGCGAAAATACCCTACTTCAGGCCAGGTTTTTCTTTACCACATTCTGATATGAGAAGTGTACTCAAAGCACCACCACCTTGGCGTGACGTACGAGACCTCAGTTGGCATATACATTCTAACAACACTGCTTATGGAGGAGTTTCACCTAACACCGTTTTCTTCCATTGTGTAGTTTTCAAACACGTTGGTGAATTGGTGAATCTCCTCCATCTTTTGTCCTATTGATATGCATCGATGTAACCGATATGCCCTCGACTAATTTTCTTCTTAGAGATTGACCGTGGATGCATCCACCAGCCATTTTGGCTACCGACAAGCCCTCTGCTCCCGTGTCGGCTCATGTGAACTCCAAATAATAGTCAATATGTTTGAAAAAAGAGGGTTATTTTGTTTTCACCTACTCCTCAGGGTGCATTTAATCCACGTGTACGTAATCTGTCACAAGTAATGAAAATTATTGTAATCTCTTACATTTATCTGTAATATTGTGAAAGAATAATTAAAAATTTACGAAGTAATTGCATAGTAATTTCTTTGCTTATTTCCGTACTGAAATGATTTAAATCCGTTAAATTTCGTTTTCATTAACGGAGGAAAAAGCGGTAATATACAACACAAAAACAAAAAAAAATCGTTTCTAAAAGAAAATGCTTTTTTAATGTTAAGTCTACCGGAATCTCACTGTCACCTTGTTGTGTACCGGCGCCGCCGGCAGGTGGACTAAGCAGCCGATGCCGCGAGCCTCGTGACAATCGCATGCCAGCGAGAACTCGGGCACTTGTTCCTGGACCGAGAACCGCGATTGACGCACCGTCCACACCCTAAAGCTGACAGTAAAGCTTGTATTTATCAAGCTTATTTATCAAGCCGAGAAAAATTACTCACAGCTTGATCGAGAAGGATTAGCTGTAGTGTTTGGGGCGATGCACTTTCATTAATACATCGCCGGACGAAGTGTCGTTATTATCACCGATCAGCAACCACTGCTCGGCATCTTGGGACCGCAGAAGCCGGTACCTCAAGTCTTGTCACCCCGAATGCATCGATGGTGCGTCAAACTATCGGCGTACGATTACAAACTCGTATACAGGCCTGGAAAACGACATCAGAACGCGGATGTTCTAAGCCGTCTGCCCCTACCTGACAGTGACGACGAGCCTTGTTCACCAGGAGACGTGCTGATGATTGAAGCCTTGACAAGTTGTCCGCTGACAGCAGAGAAAACAGCTGCCATGACATGCGCGAATTCGATTTTGTCCCGCCTCTACGAGGCTGTGCAGCAAAGGAAACGTCATGAGCACACGGAGAAGGACTTTACCGCGTACCGAAAAAAAAAGGCGCAGAGATGTCCACTCAAAAAGGGTGTGTCATATGGGGATCACGTGTGGTCATATCGGCCTTGGTACGTACTGAAGCCATGAACTTAGTGCATGCTGGACACAAGGGAATTGTGGCCATGAAGTCATATACACGCAGCTATGTGTGGTGGTCTGGCATCGACCGCGACATAGAGGAAGCTGTTGGCCGCTGCCCCATCTGCCAAGAGTCCAGGAAAATACCAAGCAAGGCACTTCTTCCTACGTGGGATCACGCATCACTTCCTTGGGACACTGTTATGTACCGGCGCCACCGGCAGGTGGACTAAGCAGCCGATGCCGCGAGCCTCTTGACTATCGCGTGCTAGCGAGAGCTCGGGCACTTGTTCCTGGACCGAGAACCGCGATGGACGCACCGTCCACACTGTAAAGCTGACAGTAAAGCTTGTATTTATCAGACACGCTATATTTGACTTCGCAGGCTCCTGGAAAGGAACATATTCCTTGTTGTGGTAGATGCCTACATAAAGTGGCTGGAAGTTCAAAGCATGACTAATGCCACATCTGCAGCGGTCATCAAAGAACTCAGAGGTATGTTCGCAACTTTTTGGACTGCCTCGCAAGATTGTTTTCGACAACGGAAGCTTCTACGAATCCAAGGAGATAACGGACTTCTATGAAAAGAATGGTGTGAAGTTAGTGACCAGCGCCCCGTACCATCCAGCGGCAAATGGCCAAGCCGAGCGCATGGTTTACGAACTAAAGCAAAGTTTGACATGAGAGAAAACGGGGTCGCTGTCACTGAGAATTGCTAGATTCCTCAGTTTGCAGCTCGACAGGAAAACACCAGCATTCCTGATGTTCAACAGCGAGCTTACTACCAACATCAGTAGACTCCTTCCTCATCCAAAAAGTAGTCACAAGGAACGAGCTACGGAAACGACACCGCCGTCCAGGGTGTTCCAAGAGGAAAAGGCAGTCTATGTCCTCAACTTCGAAAAAAATGGATCCAATGAAAGTTGACCAAAATACTTGGAAGTCGCTCCTGGCTGGTGGAGACAGCAACTGAATAAACCCGCCGCCACGTGGATGAAATCAGGCGTCGATTTGCGTCATTGACTCCATCGGCTGAGTGGTCTGTTCCTGCTCCTGTTTCGGACTCCCAACAGGATCACCCTAACGATAGATCGTAATTCCAAGATAATTCCGAGACGACACCAAATCATACGGCTAACGCCGGAAGCGGTAGCAGGGAGCAACCTCCAAGAAATAGGCACCCTCCAGAACGCTATGGAAGCTACATCTGAGGGGAAGAGGTGTTACGTACCGGCGCCGCCGATAGGTAGACTAAGCAGCCGATGCCGCGAGCCTCGTGGACAATCGCGTGCCAGCGAGAGCTCGGGCACTTGTTCCTGGACCGAGAACCGTGATGGACGCACCGTCCACATTCTAAAGCTGACAGTAAAGCTTGTATTCATCACACCTTGACATACAAACAGTGCTGCCAACCTTCGAGGTCTTTTCTTCTCCGATTTTTATCTGAAAATACCCTAGATTTCCTTAGAGTTTCGGAAAATATGTTTATTTGCCTCAATATCGAGATTGTCTTTATGGAGTAGCTTAAAATGGATTCCTGTAGTTAAGTAGCGATTTAAAGGTTAAATCTGCCCCACTGGAACCTTTTTACGTTATTAAACTGGGCAGTAAAAATTTGAAAAAAGCTTAGTGAGCGTCTAAATTAAGCTTTATAAGCATATGAACTGCGTTTATATGTTCATAATCATAACACTAAAACCAAGTAATGATTTAAGCTGGCAGTTCGACACACACAGTAAAATCAGCTTTACACTAAGATACGGTGCCTGGATCTGCGTCTGTTTCAGGGTAAAGAGATTAATTATTGCATCGAGTTTCACGAGCGCCTACAGAAACAAACAAAAATAAACATAGAGCGGCGAATTGGCCCAAAAGCACCAGCTAGAGCTAAGCGCTCTAGCCTAAAGAAACCAGACTTCGTGCAATAGTAAAACACACAAAAAAAAATTCGGCATGTAAAATGCTTGTTTTTGGCCGCGAAATGGTATCTACCGTTCGATGGCCCACTATTCGAGGCGAGAAGCTTGGGTATCGCCGCCAGAATTTTTTAACATACCAGAGTGAGTATACTTCATCTTCCTCTGCTGGTGCCATAGAGTTATTACAATAAAGGCTAGTGGCTCAGCTGGCGCTTGTGTCTACGTGACTTCCGGTTGCAAATTGAAGCAGACAGCAACCATCTACTTTTCCAGTCCACTTGTGTATTCGTATAGGAAAACGTTCGTGATATTTTTCTGTCGCCAGGGAATAATAGAAACCAGCGTAGTTTTTTTTACTCGTAAAGGGTACTTTGTAGCTTTATTCACAACATAAAAGTGTAATTTATTTAGTTAATGTTTTATTACTGACCAATGGTTAAGTTATCAAAAGTTTAGGCCCAGGTCTGTCTTGTACAAGCAAGATATTGCCGCGCGCGCAGCTGGCCAAGTAGGCAGCGCGGCCATGGACTCAGGGTACGATTTCTGGGAGCGACTTGTCTTTTATTTATTCTTACAATTTCGTGTTCTCGTAACTTCGAGAATCCTGTTGCTTGTTCGAGGTCCGAATGTTCTACGCTCCGAACCTTCTACGCCGATTGTTTCAGAATCCCACGCGCGTACACGTCCCCTCAAAGTAAAACGGAACGCCGGAGCGGCGACCGAACTGCATCGCTGCGCTATCTAGCAGCGCCAGCTGGAACTGATAGCCTACTTCTGCACATGCGAATGTGCCTTCAGCGGGGGCCTCCAATTTCTCCTTCCAGCCCACACGTTATCGGTGGTTCGAGCGGCGCAACGCTCTTCCTAAAATCGCCGCCTGATAGCACTAAAGCCCCTTTATACGAAAAAATTGCTAGATCCTTCGAATAATGCCGCCTGCATTCTTGGAGCGATCCAGGCGGCTCTACCGTCGACGCGCGAGTGCGAAAGAGCAAAATATAACAATAAGAGTGTGCATGAGGTACGAGGAGGAATAAGGAATGCTTATGCTGTCGGAGTGCAGTGCATGCTATGAGCTCATGCCGCCAATCAAATAACGCCGACTGTGCAACGTCACGGCATTTATTATCTCTCTTTGAGCACATCCTTCGCGGCTGGTAGACCATGGCAGTGCGCTTTTAGCCTGTGTGTATGTAATTGTGTATCTTTCACCTTTGACTGCACTCTGACTCAAGTCTAAACCAAGTATAGGAAGGCCGTCTGCTATCTTGGAACAATCCAGGCGGCGCTAGAGTCGACGCGCGGGTGTAAAAGAGCAAAACACAAGGAAAAAGGTGTGCGTGTTAGAGGATGGTGGAGGAGATGTCGCTACTTTTCTTATTCAGGGGCATTAGATAGCACAAGGGGCGGTGCTCATCAATGTCCCTTTCCCACTTGCGCTCAGCATTATCTCCCCGTCCGCGCCGAACACCTAGCGGTGTTTATCGGAACAGCGTTTGGCAGCTCGAGACGGCGATAATGCGAGGATCAAAGAAGAAAGACGGAAGACACCGCGAACGGCACGCGCGGATGCGCAGACGGCCGCTATCAGTCCCAGCCGGCGCTGCTAGATAGCGCCGCGATGCAGTTCGGTCATCGCTCCGGCGCTCTGTTTTAAATTGAGGGGACCCGTACATAAGGGGCTCCGCATGCCGATGCGCAGTCAGTCTCGCCCCAGCGTTCGATCCTGCTGTTATGCCGACTTCGACGCCTGCGACGTTCTGTAGTAATCTTGTTTCTTTTTTTCCTTTTTTGGGCACAAGTTCGTCCTATTAAAAGTTTCAGTTTCCTCACGTAATCCTTGTTCGTAACATCGTCATTCGTGACAATATGTCAATACAAACTATCAATTGAAGCAGAAATAACAATGAAAAAGGGCGTAGGATTTACTCAATCTGTAATAGCATTCAATCTGTAATAGAACACGTACTAATCCAGTACATTTTGTTCCATAGCTCCATGCCGCGTTCTTGTCGTCCGTTTGTGATTTTTTTATTTGGCAGATCTTGCCGCGCGCGCAGCTGGCCAAGTAGGCAGCGCGGACATAGACTAACGGCTATCGTGCATGCCTCCCACGCGAAGAGCCAGGGTTCAATTCCTGGGAGTTATTCGTCCTTTATTTATTCTTTCAGTTCAATGTTCTGGTGAATTCGAGAACATTGTTGTTTATTCTAGGTCCGTATGTTCTACGCGTCGAACCTTCTACGCCGATTATTCCAGGAGCCCACGTGTGTACGTACATAAGGCGCTTCGCGTGGCGAGCCAAAGTCAGTCTCGCCCAAGCGCTCCATCCTGCTGTTTCGCCAATATCGACGCCTACAACGCTAGCCTTTTTCGATTTTGTTTTGAACACAAGTTCGCCCCATTAAACGTTTAGTTTCTTCAGTTATTCGCCGCCTCATCATTTGTCATTCGTGACATTTTAGTGGAGGTGCGGGGTATTGCTTTCTATGCCCGTTGAGCGTACCCCTCCGAAGACATCCCGGCCAAGCGACGTGCTCAGCCCCGGAAGGCTACCCTTCGCCGAAGACGCCGAAGCCTGAAGAGCCGAAGTCGTCGTACCAGAGGTCAGTCCCCCGAATCGGGTCTCTTGCCCGAGAACCGGAGGAAGAAGATACCGACAATGACCACCGTCGTCCTGCCCGTCGCTCCGCGGACACCTGCTCCCTTTCTCGGCGAGATCTATGAGGACGTCGAAGACTGGATAAACCTTTACGATCCCGTGGCCCGCTCCAATGGGTGGAGTGACGAGCAGCGCTTGCAAAACCTATATTTCTCGATTGGAGGTACTAGCAGGCACTGGTTCGAAAACGTCGAAGCCTCCTCACTTCGTGAAACCGTTGCAAGAATGAGGTGACGCGTACCTTCGCCCTTCAACACCGAAGAGGGAGGGCCTAAGATCTGCTGCAATCGAAGAGCCAGGGCCCCAGTGACAGCGTCACAAGTTTTGTGCGAGACGTCTGGTGCCTGAGCTCCCGCGCCGACCCTCGGTACACCGAGGAAAAGAAGCTGCGTATTCTGATGCGTGGCGTGAAGGACGACACTTTCGGTGGACTCGTACGCAACCCACCAACGGCCTTTCAAGAATTCGTCACCGAGGCGATGAACATGGAGCGTGCCATCCTTTCAAGGGCAAGACACTACCATCGGCACTCGGGCGTCGCTGCTTCTGCCGCAATGGTCTACGACATCAGCCCTAGCATCCCCGGCATTCGCGACATTATTCGTGAAGTCGCCCGGGAGGAGCTTCGCAAGATGCTCCCCGCTTCGGATCGTCCGTCCTCAATATCGCCCGCCGAGATCGTTCGAGAGAAGGTACACAAAGCCTTCCAACCTGAAGTCCCCCATGAACCCGACGACGCCAGAGAAACCGGCTTTAAGCTACGCCGCCATCTCCCGACGACCGCCTCAAGCTAACCGCTATGCCACGGCGCCACTCCGACGAGACCCTCCGAGGCCGAAGTATCCTCGACGCCAGGAAGGACAAGTCCAGGACGTTCGCTCGGAGCGACATTCGCCGAGGAAGACGGACGTGTTGAGAACGACCGATCGACGCTTGTCGTGCTACCAGTACGGTGAGGCCGACCATATCTACCGCCGTTGCCCCTACCGGCAAATTAGACTTCGTGGGTTCCACCCGAACGACCCACGCCCGAGGTTCGGCGAGCGCCCTCGCAACATCGAGGAGTACCTCCGACACTCGCCCACCTCAACACCGTCTCTCCGCCGTGAATCCCGCTCCCCTTCGCCACGACGTTCAGCGTCTCCAGCGCCATGACACCGCCCGCCGAGAGAGCCTGTCTCCGCTGCATTGCCGGGAAAACTAAGTGCAGCAACGCTTGGAGGTGGCGTGGCCGAGGACGACCGAAGTAAAGAGCCTTCAAGAACGCCGGAGCGCTCCCACTCTCTCGACGCCACGCATCGCAACGACGCTCCTGCAACGGTGTCCAACAGCTTAAACGTCGTCATTGACGGCCACGACGCATCAGCACTCGTGGACGCCGGAGCAGACTATTCAGTCTGAGTGGGAGGCTCTCTCACCGCCTGCGAGAAGTCATGACGCCGTGGGATGGACCTGAAATACGAACCGCCGGAGGACACCTTATTACACTAGTCGGAAGATGCACTGCTCGCGTCGAGATCCACGGTTAGTCGTGCCTTGTGAAGTTCATCGTTCTGCAAGACTGTGCGAGCTACGTTATATTCGGAATGAACATGCTCTGCGAATATAGCGCCGTCATCGACCTCGAGGCATACCAGTTGACGCTGCGAAAGCCTGTTCTGCAGCCAGTGGAGACCAACACGACGTCAACCGCGATCCGAGTTATTGCCGACCATGTGAACCTGCCTTCGCGTCGAGTGTTTTCGTCACCGCCATAACCGACGCAGACGTGCGCGGTGAAGCTCTTCTGGAAGGCAGTGTCCAACTGCTCCTTGAAAAAGGAATTGGCGTCGCACGAGGGGTAACGGATCTCCAAGATGGGCGTACAACTTTAATCGTGTCAAACTTTCGAGAGGAGCCTCAGCACCTAACGAAGGGTACCACCGTGGTCCACGTCGAAGAGCTTCTGGCGCCAGCCGTGGTCCCGCAATCTCTGAGGAAACCTAGTCGTCACAGCAGAAGAGCACGTCGCCGCCGCAGCTGGACATCGACCCCGAGCCCCCAGCTCCTCAGCGCCGGCAACTGGTTGATTTCCTCGCCGAATACAAGGACTGTTTTGCCACGTCGTCGAAAGTTTCCTAAACAACAATAGCGAAACATCGCATTATTACCGACGACGACGCGCTCCCTGTCCACCAGTCGCCGTATCGAGTTCCTTAAAGGAAAGGAAGGTGATTCAAGATCAAGTCCAGGAAATGCTCTACGACGACATCACTCAACCGTCAAGGAGTCCGTGGGCGTCTCCAGTCGTCCTCGTAAAGAAAAAAACACGAAACACTGAGCTTCTGCGTGGACTGTCGTCGACTTGACGCTGTGACTAAGAATTGGACGTCTATACGCTCCCCTACATCGACGATATGTTAGACCGACTGCGCCACTCGCGATATTTTTCGTCGATGGACCTAAAGAGTGGTTACTGGCAGATTGAAGTCGACGAACGTGACCGCGAGGAAATTCCATTCGTCACTCCCGACGGACTGTACGAATTCAAAGTGATACCGTTCGAACCTTGTACAGCAGCACTCAAGCCAACAAAGTGTCGGTTCGCATATGGTGAAATAAAGTTCCTTGGCCAAGTCGTGAACAACAAATGTGTTCTCCCTGACCCCGAGAAAACCAGCGCCGTAGCTGCATTTACGCCGCCGTCTGACAAAAAGGCCGTGAGAAGATTCCCCGGACTTTGTGCCTACCACAGACGGTTTGTTCGGGGCTTCGCCAAGCTGTCCGCACGGTTGACACACCTCACGAAAAACGCCGCGAAGTTTAAATGGACAGCAGAACACCAGCGGTCATTCGATGAGCTCAAACGAAGACTCCCGACGCCTCCGATTCTTGGCTGAAACAGTTGGCTGAAAGTTCGCTGAAACAGAGATCCACACGGACGCCAGTAACACCGGACTTGGCGCGGTACTAGTCCAAATGCTAGACGGGGCCGAGGGAGTCATCGCATACGCTAGTCGGACGCTATCTTAGGCAGAGAACTACTCAACGACAGAAAAGGAGTGCCTTGCTTTTGTCTGGATAACAACAAAGTTTCGCCCATATCTATATAGAAGTCCTTTTCGAGTGGTCACGGACCACCACTCGTTCTGCTGGCTCACGAATCTGAAGGACGCCTCCGGACGCCTCACCCGGTGGAGCCTACGACTGCAGGAGTTCGACATGACCGTGGTGTACAATTCCGGCCGGAAGCACAATTACGCTTACTGCCTGTCAAGGGCCCCAGTCGAGGCCCGTCCTTCTTGCATCGAAGACGACGACAATGAGTGTTTCTTTGGCGCTCTGGATGTCAGCGGCATGTCAGCACTCCAACTAGACGACCCTGAACTACGAGCGCTCATCGAGCACCTAGAGGGACAAGCGAGTACGGTTCCCCGTGCTTTCTTACGATTCCTGCCTATCTTCTCCATACAGCAAGGGGTGCTGTACAAAGGAAACTTCGTCAACAACAGCAGAGCACGGCTTTTGGTTATTCCTTCCAGCCTTCGAGAAGAAATCTTCCGAGGATACATTTTGGGAAGAAACAGCGTCAAAGAAACTTGGACAAGAGTAAAGGAACAAACACGACAGGACGGCGCTGAACTAACAACTGTTGTTTATTACACAAAATTGGAAGGAAGAAAACAAGAAGCATCTTAATCAGATTAAAATATATAGACACACACAAACGTGCCAACCAAGCAGAATATTATATCGCGATAGGCCCAATCAGTGGCTACGCAATGCCCGTCACAATCGATCGCAGGTACCCGAACTCTTTGTCAGATAACGCCACTGACGGTTCGCTGACGCATCTCCCGCCAAGTTCTGAGATAAAAAAGGCCTCGATAATTGTCTCTGTCACCCTGTCTCTATGTCTGTCCAAAACAGTGGCTTCACTAAACTTAGGCAGGGACATGCAGTCCCTGCAGTGTAAAGGAAGCAACCCGCCGACTGTAGCCCTGAGTGAATACGGATGCAACCTAAGTCTATCATTTAGGCAGAGGCCCGTCTGTCCAAGGTACACCTTGCCACAAGACAAGGGGATCTTATAGACCACGCCAGACACACAGGCCACAAACGGCACTGCGTGTTTTGTGGTGTATTTATTTTTTGACCGCTTTTCGGCAATAGCACCCACCTTTGCACATATCTGACCCATTTTTTCCGGACGGCGCTTAACTAACAAACAACAGTTGTTAGTTTAGCGCCGTCCTGTCGTGTTTGTTCTTTTACTCGTGTCCAAGTTTCTTTGCCGCTGTTTCTTCCCAAGATGTTCACCTGAAACCAACTAGCGCAACACGTCACATTGTTGCAGTTTATTTCTTCTACATCGGGCTCCTTTCTGTCACCAGTAATTTTTTCCTTTAGTAACACCTTTTCGTTCGCCAACCGAGTGGCTTTGAGTGTATGCAGTGCGCGAGTTGCCTCATTTCACATCAGGCAAGGTACGTGTCCTAGTGAGCTTCAGGGACTTTTGCGGCCTGCTTGCCCCGTTGGTGGGCCATGCGCGAAGGTTGGTGCGGAGTACTGCGTTCATAGTACTGGTGGCAGGGAACGTTTGTTCAGGGACTGTTTGAGAGCGGCGTGTGCGGCAAATGGTTGCAGCGCTGAACATCAAAGACGCTTTTACCGTGATATGTGAAAGTCCATATAGAACGTCACTGAATTCCTGTGGCGGAGGATTCTGACCACTTTGGTTCGTCGAGTACCGAGGTCGACACCCATGACCGGCCGCCTGACCACCTTGAGTGACGTCAGTATCCAGTCGAAGATTGGCAGGTCTTTGGAACTTGGTCCTAAGTTCTGCATCGAGCAAGCCCTAAGACCTCCTGAGCTGGTGACGCTAGCCAGAAAGGTAACCTACAAAGCCACTGAAGCGGAGCGGCCTAGGTGCGTTTCCGAGTGTGTGGACACTCTTCATCGTCAAAAAACAAGGCGCGGACAGGTGGGTCAACTGACGCCTGTCGTGAACTATATGGTGGACAATGGGCTGCGTGTGTTAAAGTCTGATAAAAAGGAATCCTTTGTCGTATTGCCAGTAGGCATGTTTTGTGACAAAGCAAATTCTGCTACCAGCAAGAATTTCAAAAGGGTAGACATTGTGCCGAAGAGGGCAAAGATTTGGGCCAAGGAAATGTGCGAGAACCTGGCCTTGAAAAAGTTGGAAGAGAGCATTAAAAAATCTGAAGGTCTGCACCTCGAAGTCGTTTTTAGTGTTAAAACACATAAAGACTCGTGCTCGTTAAGGGCAATTATAACTGAAAGAGGTACTTGTCCCCGCCAGTTGTCGTCATACCTGCAGAAACAGTTGTCGCCATTGGACATTGGAGACCCTTTCAGAGTTACTAATAAGTTTAAACATTTGTCGGCATTTAGTATGGATGTTGACAACCTCTTTTATTCTCTGCCTTATGATCAGTTGTTCTCTTCAGTCAAGTCCTGTATCCAGCGCAACGGAGAACTAGCGTTCAGAAATTCTAGCTGTATTACCCTGGAAAGCTTTTTAGAGCTTCTAAGTTTTTACATCAACTCGCTGGTGGATGGATGGGACAAGAAAATATTTCTACAAAAAACGGGAGTTTGCATTGGGTCCTGTGGGGCCCCAATACTGAGTGACATCTATCTTGGCGAAGTGGATAGAGGTGTAAAAAGTGATCTTGCAGTGTCCACCGTCAAAAATGGGTTTCGCTATGTTGACGATTTTTGGTTGTGTTTGAACGCGCTGATGGGGTTGACACGCAGGCTAATGTACTTTCTGTTTTAGAGAACTGTGGCGGGGGACTCAGGTTCACGTTTGAAGAACCTAACGAAGGGTTCTCCAATTCCTTGACCTTTCGTTGCACTTTGAAGAAAAACGTGTTTGTGGTCGTTTAGTCCACGCACAAAAAAGGCCATTCTGGATTATAGGTCATGCCACTCTAAATTGGTAAAGAGGAGTATAGCGGTCTCTTGTCTCGGGTCCGCCCTTAAAAAGTCCTGCGTCCATTTGATGAAGGAAAGCTTCAACGGCCAGGTTAACAGATTAAAACTGTCAGGATTTCCATCAGCGCTTTTGACCGAGGTGGCTAGCTCTCTGTTAAAAAAAGCTAAAGGGAAGGAGAGGAAGACTGAATGCGACAAAAAAAAAAAGAACCGTGGTCGTCCTCTATCTTCATCAGGTTTCACATAACCTGAAGCAAGTCGGAGGTCGCTATGGTGTCATGGTTGTGTTCTCTGCCCCACACAAAATGGGTCAGAAATGTGCAAAGGTGGGTGCTATTGCCGAAAAGCGGTAAAAAAATAAATGCGCCACAAAACACGCAGTGCCGTTTGTGGCCTGTGTGTCTGGCGTGGTCTAAGATCCCCTTGTCTTGTGGCAAGGTGTACGTTGGACAGACGGGCCTCTGCCTAAATGATAGACTTAGGTAGCATTCGTATTCACTAAGGGGTATAGTCGGCGGGTTGCTTCCTTTACACTGCAGGGACTGCATGTCCCAGCCTAAGTTTAGTGAAGCCACTGTTTTGGACAGACATAGAGACAGGGTGACAGAGGAAATTATCGAGGCCTTTTTTATCTCAGAACTTGGCGGGAGATGCGTCAGCGAACCGTCAGTGGCGTTATCTGACAAAGAGTTCGGGTACCTGCGATCGACTATGACGGGCATTACGTAGCCAATGATTGGGCCTATCGCGACGTAATATGCTGCTTGGTTGGCACGTTTGTGTGTGTCTGTATATTTTTATCGGATTAAGAAGCTTCTTGTTTTCTTCCTTCCAGTTTTGTGTAATGAACAACAGTTGATAGTTCAGCGCTGTCCTGCCATGTTTGTTCCTTTACTCTTGTCCAAGTTTCTTTGCCGCTGTTTGTTCCCAAGATGTTCACCTCAAACCGATCAGCCCAACACGTCACATTGTTCCGAGGATACCATGACGACCCAACGGCTGAACGCCTTGGCTATAGCAAAACGCTCGCCAGGATTCAAGAAAAGTACTACTGGCGGAGGCTACAGAAGACCGTTCACCTCTACACTCGATCACGCCACGAGTGTCAGCGACGCAAGAAACCGCCGACGAAGCCGTCAGGACTTCTGCGTCCGATTTCTCCCCGTCCACGCAGTTCCAGCAGATCGGAATTGATTTACTTGGCCCTTTCCCGCCGTCAACATCGGAAAACAGCTGGATTATCGTCACCACCGTTATCTCGCACGGTACGCCGAAACGAAAGCCCTTCAATCAGGTACGGCTGTTGAAGTCGCCAAGTTCTTCATAGAGTCCATTGTCCTGCGGCACGGCGCCCCTAAGTCCTCATCACAGACCGTTGATCTTCGTTCATGACCCAGCTGACGCAAGAGATCCTTCGTCTCAGTGGCACCGGCTATCGTCGAACCACTGCGGAACATTCGCAGACAAATGGACTAACAGAACGGCTAAAGAAAACTATCGCCGACATGATCTATATGTATGTCGACGTAGAGCACAAGACTTGGGACGAAATGTTACCCTGCGTTACATTTGCTTACCACACGGCGGTACAAGAGACCACAGGAGTTACACCGTTTGAGCTGGTGCATGGCAGAGAAGTAACGACCATGCTCGGCGCGATGCTACCCCACGAACAAGCTGACGATGGGAGTCTCGACGCCCAGGTCGTTGCTCAACGAGCCGAGGAAGTTCGCCAGCTCGCCCGATTCCGAATTTAAGATCAACAACGTGTCGACGCTACCCGGTACAACCTTCGCCGGATCGACGTTCGCTTCAAGCCCGGAGACCGTGTGTGATTTGGACACCGATACGACAACGCGGTCTAAGCGAGAAACTCCTGAAGCGCTACTTCGGACCCTACAAAGTGCTTGGTCGACTTGGATATCTGAACTACGAGGTAAATGACGAAACAAGAACATCATCACGCCGCCCACCACGACCTGAAGTCGTCCACATCGTGGGTCTAAAGCCGTATTACGCTCGATAGGACTGTGGACATTATGTTTTTGAAATGACTCTTTTGTTTTGCGTTCTTTTTTATTGCTTTGTTTTATGTCGTGTTGCATTGGGGCGATGCACTTTTAAATTAAGGGAGTAATTAATGTCACGCGCGCAGCTGGCCAAGTAGGCAGCGCGGCCGTGAAGTGACGGCTATCGCGCTTGCCTCCCACGAGGATACTGGTTCAATTCCGCCCCTGCCCGTTTCGATCTGGATGAGCATCGTACCGGCGTGCGGTCGTGTATCACTACTGCGTGGTGCACGTTAAAGACCCCAGGCTTGCGGTTTGTACTGCACTGGCTAAATTGCTCATCTACAGCTGGGAGACTCGTCGCCCTTGGAGGCAGACCAAGTTCTAGGCTGTATAAACATACACACACAACCCAATTTTTGCCTCCCACGCGAAGAGCCAGTGTTCGATTACTGGGAGTTAGTCGTCGTTTATTTATTCTCTCAGTTTAATGTTCTGGTGAATTCGAGAACTTTGTTGTTGATTCTAGGTCTGAGTGTTCTCCACCGACTATTCCAGAAGCCCAGGCGTGTACATAAAGGGCTTTGTGTGGCGAACCATAGGTCGGTCTCGCCCAAGCGCTCGATCCTGCTGTTTCGCCGACATCGACGCCTGCGACGCTAGTCTTTCTCTATTTTGTTTTGGGCACACGTTCGCCCTATTAAACGTTTACTTTCTTCAGTTATTCGCCGCCTCATCATTTGTCATTGTCACAATATTAGCATCCTTTTGGTGTTTTGTCAAGCTGATTCACTATGCGTGCTTCATAGCATTGACTATATGCGTAAATACGTACCCTATAGTAGCAGTCTGCAACGCCAACAGGTATTATTCATGAGCATTGGGCTATTTTGGCGCAGTGTTCGACACCATTAATTCTAAAGA
Source organism: Ixodes ricinus (assembly GCA_037355805.1). Taxonomy (NCBI): domain Eukaryota; kingdom Metazoa; phylum Arthropoda; class Arachnida; order Ixodida; family Ixodidae; genus Ixodes; species Ixodes ricinus. Next base: position 24,550 of record JAZHYW010032113.1, on the reverse strand, counting down.
AAAACGCTTTGCCGCATATTTTTGTACAATCGTTTGTAAAGCGTTTCACACTTTTTATTCTGCCACAACACTAAGCAATATTTGCTCTTATAATCGAGCACGAAGGGAAAGCGCATTTGCGTTTTGCCAAAGTAATGCACTACCGGAAGCCAAATTTAGACTGGTTGCTGTCTGCTACAAAGTTGCACAGCACACGAGAGCCACCTGAACCTCTAGCGTTTGCTGTAAACAACTCTATGGCTTGTGCAAGCCCGTGCAATGCGAGGCTTTTATGTACTATGAATATTAAAACATAACCACGTTGGTAGCCCGTGCACTAACCATAGGGAGGAAAACAGATGCGCCCCTAGCGAGCTTCTAACCGCGAATAAGCTCGCCTAAAATTGATGTTGTTACCACTGCAGATTTTCTGGCCCCTAAAATATGCCAAGAAATCCTGGTTTTCGCTAGCGCTCGGGCAGCACAAACAGGAAAAGGGGAATGAGCGTGTTTCAAAAACCTCGAAAACCATAAGAAAATTTCTAGATTGCAGTCTTGTACGTAGTTGAGGCTACTCTACTGAAGTTACTGTAGTTTAACTACTTTTCTGAGTAGTCCAGTAACTTTCAATTACGTTTTTATTGCGGTAATTTCTAGTTTATTCTAGGGACGGGAGGGTACGGAGGAGCGTAACTTCTCTCTGTACTCCTTCTCCTCCTCCTCAAGAGCTGCGCTCTAATTTCGCAATACAAAGATTTTGTAAACGTCTCTAATTTTTGAGAGCGCGGCTCTTTGGCATCCGTTTTTGGTTGAGCGGCGTCGGCATAAACGCCCGGGTTGCATTAAGGGACGTCCCAGTTTCCACGCGAATTTGAGAAGGAAAATGAATTGGTGTTGAGATCACGTGACGTCAACTGTCCCTCTAACGTTAGCGGCGAAACTTGAGCTGCTGAAGTTCACGGGGAAATTTTCGCTAAATCTCCCACTAATTTAGGGGGAACATTCTGCATCTAAATTTCAGCAGGAAATTTTGCTAAATTTAGCGGGAAATATGGCGACACTTTCCGCTAAATGGGAGTCGAGAAGGAGAGGAAGCGGCGAAGGTACGGAAGGGGGGAGGGCTCACTTCTCCTCCTCCTTCTCAAGAGCTGTGCTCTAGTTTTGCATTACAAAGAATTGTAATTGTCTTTTTCTTCTATTGCAACTCTCAGCAAGTTTGCAACTTTCAGCAATATTGATACCACGGTGTGAAAATCGCTCTCCTCGCTCCTGGATGATAGGCTCCAGAGAGAAGTATGAGGTAAGGCTGTCAAAGAGATAACATTTCACAAACTTAGACTTACTGCTATCGCTTTGGGGGGACGCTAGCTCTTGCCTGACGTGACATTTAGCTGAAGAACACTAAGCTATGTTACGGCCGACCCGTGCTTCATGGATTTTGGATTTTGGAATCGACGTTATATTTTTGTTTTCTGAGAGATTCCATGGTGTGTTTGCTGGTTACGCATCCAAAAAGATCCATCCTCTTATTGCCGACGCCTAATCCAAGGCACGGCATGTTAGAGCACTGCACTGGCCTGGGCCAGCCCGAAAGCCCGAGCCTGGCCCGGCCCGCGGGCTGGGCTTGGGCCGGGTAGTACGTATTTTCTCGGGCCCGGGCCGGTCTCGGGCTTGAACAAACAAAGTTCTGGGCCGTTCCAGCCCGGGCCTGCTCGGGACGGGGCTGGGTAATCGAATGCCGCAAATTCTAAATTGCTGATAAAAAAAAAGAGTGCTCATTGATCGTTTCGGCTTAATAAGAACAGTGAAATGCAAAACCACTATGGCGCCGTTCAAACAAAAAAAAAAAAATAAGGGAAAGAAAAAGACGTTTTGCACTTGGAAAGCTTTCACGTGGATAAAAGGAGACGCATATGATTTGACCAAAATAGTGGGAATCTGCGGTCAAGAAAACAAGGGCACTCCAGTCCCAGGTACAACATGAGTGCATTTTTCCTCTGCTTTTCAAACTAAAAAAAAAAAAACACATGAGCTTGACTTTGCACTTCGTGGAGGGGGCCTTAATACTTAATATGCCACTAAAGATAATTTTATGCTTATACAGTCATGTCTCGTTAATATGAACCCCGTTAATATGTATACCCCACTATATGAACACCATTTTGAGGGACAAACTGGCAAAATACAGGCATTCTTGTCTCGTTATTATGAATAGCTCCCATTACGGACGATTTTTTACGGGAACGGAGGTGTCCATATTAAGGAGACATCATTGTACAACCTTTTGAAGATGCCCTAGCGCGGTTGTGATTGTTTCTTCACAAAAAAACAACAAAACATGTAGACATGTAGAGAGGAAAGTTCTTCTCCAAGAAATGCATACAGTAAATAAAATGTTGTCCACTTTTTTCTTCTCAAAATCACTTATGAAGTGCATATTTCGCCCATATTCTCGAAAATACTTCATCAAAAACAAGATATGTATCGTGTAAAAAAAAACTCTCTGAGTTTAAAATAACTTTAATTGAAATATGCTCGCTTTATGCTTAGAAAGCTTTTAGGTTAAAGCGTGCAAACTTTTTTGACCTCATGTATATAATCCGTCGGGCTCGGGCCGGGCTCAAGCTTCTGTGTGAGAATTCGGCCGGGCCCGCCGTGCCTCTACCGGGCCGGGTCAGGCCGAGCCAAGGAATTCCGGCCCGTGCAGTGCTCTATGACATGTGTTAAGAGCTAATGGAAGATTAATATAAAATATAATTTCTACTTTATCTGCGATGTGTAATTACTGTGTCTTGCTATTTTATCGCATAACCGTTCGGTGACATTTTTCCGGCTAAAATATGTTTGTATAATATTTTCACGTACAGTGATTTTATTCGAGGCTTCATTATCTGTATACTTGCCTTGAAACTAACGTCATCCGGTCAGCTCTCCGAAAACCATAAGCGAGCAGGGTAGGGGAACTCTCTTCTCACCGGGACTCTGCTTTGTGTATTCCAAACTTGCACAGAAGCCGCCATACTCCCTTTGAAGATTATAGAAGATATACATGTCACTCAAAATTTGTACGAAAGCAGTTTCTCCTCCTTTGTAGCGTGAGCTACACTGGCCGAGGTTGAGCAGTTTCGCGTGGCTCGCATAATGAGCCGTGCTCCATGCTCCGCAAGCACGAGGAGCAGTGACGTCACACGGCGCACAGCTGGCGCGCCGAAGACGCCACCGCCGCGTGCTCCGCCGCCGCCGCCGAGCGCGCCTCGCCGGTCTGCGCATGCGCGAGGAGCGGTGACGTCACTCGGCGCACAGCTGGCGCGCCGGAGCCACCGCTGCCACGCACTCCGCCGCCACCGCGAGCGCCTCGCCGGTCTGCACATTCCAGAGGAGTGACGTCATAGCCGCGGCAGACGTACTGGCGCCGCCGTGTGCCCAGCTGTCCGCCTCCGTGGCGCACTAGCCAAGTCTGACGCTGCACCGGAGCCGCTTGATAGCGCCTCTCATTTTGTGCGCATAAGGTCACGCTACGTATATCCTAACATAGCCGAGCTAAGCCACCGCAATTTTTTTCTTCAGTTGGGGTGCGAAGTGTAAGGTATGAGGTCAGTGCAAGGCATGTATTGCAATTTTTACAGATTTTGAATTCTAACGGCTGACAGCGAAGCTTTGCGCTTTCACCGGGACAGAGAGGAGTTTCATTTTTTTTTTTCAACTAGCACGCAATGCAGTGCGTCAAGCATTCGGGAGTGCCTTAATTGAAAGGCTGTTCAGCGTGAAGGACGAAGTAGAAACGAGGCAAGATGCCCGACGAGACTTTCGAAAGCCACCTGTTGCTCAAGGTCATAAAAGTGACTGGTGGCAACAATAAACGCTTCCATAACACGGTTGTGTTTTGTGTCTTACTCTATGACACTAAGGTAGAAAGTAGCGCCGCGAAAGTAGCGGTTTACTTTTTTGTGGTAATGGTAACTTACTTTATAGAGAGGTAATTCAAACTGTAATTAGTTATAATTTATAGTTGCGTAATTCTAAATGTAATTCCTTACCTCTTTTTAGTAACCTAGTACAAGTCTATTTCGATCATAGGAAGTGCTTGTAAGACCAGATTAAGTGCTGAAACACTTCTACAATTTACTTGCCTGCCTCGGGTGTGCCTGCTTTACCGTACTCTGCAAGGGGAGTTACGAGAAAAGGGAAGCATGCATAGCCCACGTCCCCCACAGCATCCTGGGCACCTGTAGCTCCTCGTACATCACCCGCAGCCTCGAGTTATCACAGGTGTGGCTGTCGTGGACGGATCCGGGCCAGGTTGCCACAACATAAATAAAAAGATTAAAACGGAAGCTGTGGACCAGTGACAGGCAGCCAGTAACTTGAATGATACATGAAATTTGGTGGCGTCTCACTTATTGAGATTTTGGGAATTGTTGACAAATATATTTGGTGCGAAATAAATGCGCGCAAGTTGCTGAATGCAGAAAACTTTCAAGAATCCATGTTCTCCATTTGTTAAAATATAGAGCAAAACGAGAGTGCATATCGTAATACAATTTAAAAACAATATATTCTATTCCGGCGGAAGCTTTATATTTTTTACCAAGGTACCGCAAATAAACTGAGCTACTTAATTGTTGCTTGATATATACCTGGGTGCAAATTTTCGTACTTGGCGCTTATGAACGAGCGCCCATCACTTAAAGGAACGATAGCACAATCGTGCATAGAACGCGCGAACACGTTTTTCTCGATTGCACGTTCGCTTGGTTTTGATAAATTGAGAACTCACCTGGACATTTAAGTGTAATTTTTCTTGCGGTTGAGGTATACCTGCGAGTGGTCACCGCTGGGGCTGTATTCCGCGCGTGGGTGCAATCAATGAAGACAGTAAGATCGAGGAGCGGTCCATCTCGTCGAATTCGCGCATCACCGCGCTTAATTCAGAAGCGTTCGGGAAATGCACGAGTTTCTTGAACAGATGCCGTGCGATCAGGCGCATCACGAGCCCCACCGTGCGGCGCACTGTCGGCTGCGAGGCGTTGACGAGGCCCCCGGGACTGCCTGAAGCGCAGCGGCCCCATGGAACCGCAGGGTCACCAGTAGTTCTAGCATGGGGACAGAGGAAGATCCTTGTGGTCGCCGCTTGCTTGAAGTGGCTGCATAGTGAGAAGCTCCCGCAAGGTCCCCTTCGAGAAACGGTACCGCTCGAGGAACTGCCTGTTCTTGTACCTCTCAATCGGGTTTTCGCGGTCCCGAACCGATGGCCGCGGGACTCTTCGGAAGTGCATAGGCGTTTCCGAAGATGAAGTCAGAGGCGCGGTTGGCAAACTGGAACGCCAAGGTTATCCGAGCGACGTCGTAAGCCGACATCTTAGAAAACTCATCCAAGTCACGTTCAAGTAACGTTCCTGACAGGTACAACGCTGTTTTCAAATTTTGGGATTTCGATGAAATCAAGATTGCTTCAAGTTCACGTTTCAAGTCAAGGAGGATTTCTGAAACGCGATGGCGTCGTTTCAACACGGCTTCAAGTCAAGTTTCGCTCAAGTTCGAGTAGAGTTACATCTATGAATTCGGGGTTAGACAGTGTGAAAGAAAGCCTGCCAAGTCGGGGGTGCAAGAGCGCTTGAGACTGGGCTTCACATGCCATGCCCCTCGTGCGCTGGTCTCTGCAGTGCTTATTCTTTCACAGTCTCAGCTAAGACGCTGGTTCTAGCAAGCCGGCCCAGGTGTCCTACCTTCGCCTCAATTTTGCACACACAAAATTACTTTGAGTCCAGGTTGAAGTAAACCTCGTGCCAAATTCAATATGTATAGTCCTAAGGCTGAGGTGCATTCGTATTATTATCAGTAAATTATTCACTTTAAGAGACCCCTGGTTAACAGGTAGTACACTGTGCGAAATGCCATCTAGACTAGTGTTGTGACAACTAAAGGAGCATGTTTATATTTTGCTGCCGAAACATTGAAGAAGAACTTTTGTCCTCATTTCACTTCTCGGGTGCAACAGCTTTTCCCACGGCCTTATACCCTCATGTAAGAGTGAGTTTTGCATATATTGGCTGACGTATTAATTGTGAAAGTTTTGCAGCTGTTGAAAGTAGAGCATTTTGCCCACTCGTGTGGTGAGAGCAGGCAACGTGGTTGGTACCTTTAGTAATACAACCAGTACATCATCTCGACAGCTTACAAATTCGCCCACAACTTTAGATGCGCATAGTCACGTTATATTGACCAAATTGTCCCCGGCTGATATAGATGATGTAGCACTTTATCCAGATTATGCTTTCTACTTTTCCAGATTACAAAGTTTATATATATATGCAATCTAAATTTGTGCATGCACGTGTTTGAATGGAGCATTGTGAGTTGAGCGTTTTAAACAAAAGTGCAAGTAGAACAGGCATTTCAGAATTACATTGTACCTAAAGTAGAAGACGAATCTTGAAAACAAAAAGAGCTACATTTCACTCTTAATCGTCGTCTTCCTCAACACTTAGTTTAATCAAAGTTTGTCTTACAGGTAAAACGATTGCTTCTGCAGATCAACAAGGTTGTCAAAAAAACAACAACTTATAACTGCACTTTAAAGGGACGTATGTGCCAGTACTTCATATGTACAAAGCACGACACGGCTTGCAGAAGTAGGCCGTCGCCGCTTTTCCCCGTTGTTCTCTCGTAACTTAAACGGCTGTCATTACGAGCATTTCTGTTGTATCGGGTGCTCAGCCGGGGCCACAACTTAAGTGATCACTTTTGATATTCGTCACTTGTCTGTCGGAATTAAATGCAAAAGGCGCCGATGTGGTGTCCCTGCTTACTGTGCTGCGCAATGTACTTCCTAGAAAAAGCTGCTTCGGTGTGGGGGTAAGGAGTTCTCTGCTAAAAATATTATAATTAATTTTGTTGCATAATCCACAAGAGGAATACACTTGATAGGGTTCTCTACCACTGATAAATTACTACACAAATTCGATCTCATAGTGGGCCTTGATAGGAGCAGGGCATGCATAATAATAAATAAGTCTGAATCATTTTGGTGCTATAACGCAGAACAATGTTTTGGAACGCTCCTACTAAATAAGAAAGTAAAACAAGTAAAGAAGATAATCCTACAAAAGAGTGACAGAGAGAAAATGAAGAAAAAACACAGAAGAGTCCAAGAAACCCATACAAGTGTCAGGTTATTATTTAAAAAAATTATAATTTATAGCTGTAGATTAACTTAAAAATAGTTCAATATTTCTAGAAAAACAAAAAATGCATTTTTCGGTCGATCATATGTAAAAACAAAAAAGTACCAGTGCAGACAAATCAATTTCATGTGAATTATAGTATTGTATGGAATGTCCTTAGCTTTCTTACTCCTAAAAACCTCTCGCACAAATAAATCTTGTATGACAAAAACAAATTGTGAGTTCATCTGTTTATCAACTTCACTATACTTGATCTTCTTCACGCCTCTTTCGAAAGTTAAAATTCCAAATGACATCCCAAGGCAAAGCCCAGAAGGGTGCACTTCGCTGCAAGTCATATCACGAAATGATTTCTATGACGCGCCGTTAATCATCGAGGCACATTCTGAGACAAAAAGAAGAGCCCAGCAGACTGGCTAAGCACTGTCACAACTCAACCCCCAAACAAGGCTGAAAGATAACTGAAAAGAACAGAAGATAAACCTGCTGAGCCCGCCACCTTTTCAGTTGCTAATGTTAACTGTAGTAGAATGTAGTTTTGGAAACGCGCTACATATTGAGAATACAGGTTTTCACTAATGTTTTTCAAATAAAAAAATAAAAATGTTCACATACGTTTTAACCAATTTTTAAATAACGTTAGTAAAAATAGATTCGACCGATGGGAGGGTGACTCTTTATTGTTTAAATGTGAACTAGGACGGTAACGACCGGGTGAAAGTATTTAATAAAATCTCCACAATCTCCATATTACAAAAAATACATCTGCGGCGCTTTCTCTCGATTAACGACTCCACCTTCATTAAACACGTATGACACCAGTTTCCGCGCAGAAAGTGAATTTTTTAATAGCGTCCACGCAATCGTTGCTTTTCGACCCCAGCATACGGGATGTTTTCATTCAAATAGAGCCCACCCTCGTGTGCTTGATTTTATTGTTGATTTTCTGCACAACCATCGCGATATTCGCGGCGTGGCGACACATGATATATTTTCACCGGGGCGACTGCTCTCATTGTCACTCGGCGCAACCTGCCTCAATCCCGTCCTTGATTCCACAAAGAGATTGTCCCCGCTCCCACTCTGCATTTATCTAACTTAAAGTTTTTTCGTGTTTAGTTTTCCGCCTTTCGAATAGTTATCAAGTCGCTTTCGCGCGTCTGTACCACAGCTAAACCTGCATTCGGTGATGAGCTTTTGTTCGGGCAATAGTTGGTGGGCTCCCATCACAGCGAGACGGGAGGGAGGCTTTCGATGCGCGTGAAAGCCGCGCAAGAAAAATGAAGCCCCGGTGCGGGTTGTCCAAGTCACAAGGGACATGGAGGCGTCGGCCTAAACCTCTGTCACTCACGCGCATGGGGCTCAAGCGACGCCGCGGGGAGCTTAAGTTAGAGTGTGCTGAGGGCGACGATTAAAACGCCGTTCTGAGAGGAGGACGCGTCAAAAACTTATAATCTTTGTGCAGCATCTGGCATCGTTTAAGTGAATACGGCAGCAGCGCTTCGAATCGACTTAGCGTATCAATTTGTCCTTTGTAAAAACACCTCGATTCGTTAGCTACGAGCATCGAATCTAGTCAGATCCAATCTGTTTGAAGTGGGTGGTTCGAGATTTTCAAGCCGATCAAAATCTTTATGTAAACATAAGCGAATTGAATTGAGTGCCTAAAGGTCGGAAGATGAGCCAGAGGGAGATAGTGGTGAAAGGCTGAGATAACCTTCGAACCCTACCCTGCCCTTTCTCCTCCCAGCCTTTAGCTACCATCCAGACCACGTCGTCGCCCATTGGCTCCCGTAATCCTCACACCTCCCCGTCGTCGCGACCTTTGGCACACTAAGCAAACCGGAAAGGGCTGACAGATAACGTGGCTTGCGTTGTAATCATTCGACAAGAGATGTCGCCACCAGTCGATGCGAATCATGGAGGAAGGAAGCTTTAGGAGGCGACATGACGCCACCGGAGGTGAAGCCGGGGAATCTTCTAGTTTGGAGGTACAGGCCTCCAACGATGACCAAAACCAAAGACACTATTGGACTTAAAAGACAGCGTATTGGGTGCCAACAGCTTTTTGGGCACCCTTGGGGGTTAGCACCGACCGCGACCTCTACCTCCGGCTTCACTAGGGATTTTCTTGTTTGGCTGATTTGAGCAGGTATTTCACCTCCTCCCTTCCTACCTCCATGATGTGAAACCATGTACACGCTGTGGTTAAATGTTATTCTATGCGCTATTGTCTCATCCGTGTAAACGCTGCCTCTAACGCCTGTCGTAACACGTGTTCCGTTTTTGACTACTCGCTGAGCCCCTGGTAACCGAGAAATTCGCATGTTGATTTTACTTTTACATTGATCTTTAGAAATGTGCAGTATCAATATTCACGATTCACGAACCCACGTTATTAAATTTGTGTAGCGAATAAAGTTAAGACCATCGAAGCAAACAATTAAAATACATCGGAATTCAAAACAGCGCGAAAAGACGAGGACCAGACAAAGAAGTGACACGGACGCAGCGCTGACTTACAACCGAGTTTATCGAACGCAAAATCGCAATATATACTTGCGTTGTTACGAACAAAAGAGGAGAAAGAACTCAGCCCACAAGATACATCACCAATAAAAGAAAAAAGAAATGAGCCATGACACAGCCGTACACAGTACGTGCTAAAAAACGAGCAAGTCAGGGAACTAGAAAATTCATCTCCTTGCCTGGTAGTGCCACAGAAGGACTGCTACACATGCTGCACCCAACCTCACTATCTCAACAGCCTCCCGAATTTCCCGAGTAAGCTGGTCCCTATGACGCTTAACAACTCGTCCAACCCTCAAATTTAGAATTAAAATACACATTATAGTGCAAGGAGTTACAAGTCATCATCATCATCATTTATTTTTAATGCCCGTGGGGCATTATCCAAGGAGGTGGCAATAGAACACAAAAAAAAGAAAAATAGCGGTCGCTTTATAATAGAAGTTGTTTAATCAATAACGACATAAAATGAGAAGTTACATGCCTTTATTTGTTCTGCACTACCTAAAATAAAAGTATAACTGTGGAAGGTCCTATTTAAATACTTATTATTAAGAATGTGATTTCCACTTTTTGTCTGAATCATCTTCATTGAGTGTAGTTAGATGAGGCTCGTCGACACCATAACTCAGTATGACTCGTTTCAAACTCCGCAACAGAGTTGAAACAAGAAATAGTTTATTGGACTATATGTTTATAGTTCAATAAATATATATATTTTAAGAATAGATGTTTTCTGCATGAGAAAGAAACAAGGTGTAGTGTCAGACCGGGTCTTTTTTTTTAATGTATTTAGAAATCCAAACGCCTTTTTTAACGAACTATGCGATATTTTTATAATTTTTATACAAAACTCAGATAGGCTACATGTCAACTACATTTTTGCCTTCTGCTCCCCGAATCTGTGAAGACGCTATAACTTATATTGGTCTCTCAATTTATTCTCTCTGAACCTGGCCTATTATATTCTAGGCGCCTTTTAGAGACAGGTTAAAACAAATATGTACTTTTATGTTAGGTAATGTTTACTAGCTTCCGCGATACCCTGACCTGTGTATTTCGCTCTAGCCGATCCTATGCAGCTCATGCACATTCAGTGATGTGTTTGTAAATGACACTCCTAAAGACCGGGCTTAGGATTATTCAATAGGGCAGTGTAATAAATATTGTGACGTCGCATCCATAGAATCCGGTTAATATGGGGTAACGCAGTCGAGCTCTGGATTCAGCCAGGGCACACTTCTTTCAGGAAGGGAAAGAGGGCAAAGGGCATTGGTCTGAGGTTATGAAAGTCGCTCTTGACCAATCGAAGTTCATCGATCGACACCAGATGTACAAAGAAGTAGATCGTTTAATTTTCCTAAAAAGCGAGACCTTATTGAAACAATGTGTAGGGTTGTAAGCTTAGTAAATATTTTAACACTGACCAACTGGTGTCTACATCAGCAGTTCTTTGTATTATAGGCACTTAACATATCATCTACTAAGAATGAAAGCACGAACGGGTACATGCTTTAACAAATTATCTTCGTTCATTGCGTGAGTAAGCAAGTCACCTGCATGCACTTTCTGACGTTGGACTTGACAACACTTGTATTAACAAGTAGCAGCAGGTCCAATGTCAAAAGGCGCTGTTAAGTACGCTGGAATAGATGTCATATTTCTTGTAATAAAAAACAAAAAAGACTCGGTGTTTGCATTTTCTATCGAGTGTCATATAATAAAGGAAACTTCTCACAGGAAGATCCATGAATAATCACTAGATTGATTGATTGATTGAATGACAGACATACAGACATATAGACAGATATACAAATATATATGGGTAGATAGATATACAGGTTGTTTTCTTCGGAAATGCGGTTCACATTGCTCCTGCGAAAACTACGCACCGCACAGAAAAGGCTTGATGCTCTAGTGCAATGGGTCTCAACCACTGATGTCGCGGAATTCCTTGTGGATCGGCGGAGATGATGAAGGACCTCGCTCGTGGTGTGGGGAATAGAGAGGTATAGCTTAATTATAATAATAATTTAATAAGTGTATATAACTATGGTCTGGTGTTAACTAGACTTCTCTCATTGACATACACGCGAGAAAATTCACCGGAAAATCGGAACGTTTCTTCTCAATCGGAAAAAAGACAACTTTTAGTGCCGAGCATGACTGGTGAGGCAGGGCATCGCGGACCCTTAGAATGCCTTCGCGGGCCCCGAAGGGTCCGCGGACCCCCATTTGAGAACCACTGCTCTAGTGGTCCATGACAAAGGTCACAATAGGAAAACGTATTAGCGATTAGTATAGTAGGGTATATAACTACTTTTTAGTAATTATATTTTTAATTGTTAGCTTCAAATATGCGGCTCCAATTATAAACTTAATGTAAATCATCTAAAACTTCTAAAGCCAACCCCATTTGAATATTATAAAGCATGCGCAGCAATTTACGCTGTCGCCCATCAATTGAGTGAATTTGGAAGCGTTTCTTGGTTTTGGCTTCATATCGGATCGCATCCCCGCGCCAGCAATATTGCCGCCCATGGCCAGAACGCGTAACGTACGTGCGCCACCACGTATAGCACGTAAAGGTACGTTTTGACACTGGCACCGACGTCGAGAAGGCAAACCTTACGTGTCAGTTAGGATATACGCGTCGCCACGTATCGCACGTACGTTGCGCGTGTTGAGTCCCGCGGAGCGGATAGCTGTCGTGGAGATGCGCTCCGATAGGAAACCAAAACTTAGAAACGCCTCCAAATTGATTGTCTTTTGGCTACCCCAGAAAGTGCTGCTTTGACCTTGTTTAATTTTATTTTGAATGGAAAGAAATTAATATTGTACATCAGAAAACAGAAACATTTCTTTTTCACTTAGCCGGTTTTCTTAATTAGTTTCAATGATTCGCACCAAGTTTCTAATTGAATACATAACTTAAAAATTCTTAATTTTAGAGTTAATTACTAAACATTTATCAAATAATGAATTATACTTAACACAAATAATATTTATGTTTTTAATGGGACCTATGGCATAGACCACCGCGGCATCAACTTTTTCGGTGCGATGCGTTGTTTTCGCATGGAGTGATTTGGCACGCCTTTCTGAAAACACCCTGAATATAGGTTTGTAAATGAATATGTATATCACCTGACCTTTTATCGTCCTACGTGTTGCCAAAGAGAAAATAATCGAAAATATGCACATCAATGAACTGTACTTGATCGAATGAATAAAAATATACGAAGCCGCCGAAAGACGAACTTTTTTGCGGAGCCGGCAGATTTACCTCCTGGTCTCCCAATATCAGGTCCGGTATGCTAACCGCTATATAACTCCGCCTTGTTTTTCTGGTCTTTCCTTTTTTATTAATGCATGTATCTAATCAGAGTTGCTCTATAACCCCACGGTGTCGCGTGGAACGCGGTACAACACTGGCTGGTACGTGGTACAAGCTCGTTGTGCTCCAGAATTCATCTCACTGTTTGTCTCGTCCCGTTTACATGTAGCATTTTTTTGTTTATAAGCTTTAGAGACACGGTATCCTCATCAGTATGAATCAATAGCCATGTTTCGAACATATCCCGGACTTCTTCATCATCGTACGTGGTATCCAAAGAGGAAATAATCCAAAATATGCTGATTAATGAACGCTACTTGATCGAATGAATAAAAGTCCACGAAGCCGCTGAAGGACTAGCTCATTCATTCGATCATGTACGGGTCACGCATCTACATATTTTCAATGATTTCCTTTTTGGATACCACGTACGATAATGAAAGTACCGCCATATATTCAAATCATGGCTCTAGATTGTCGCAGATGATGATACCATGTCTCTAAAGCTCATAAACAAGAAATTACAAATGTACGCACACTTGAAGTACAACTAGCACGTACTACTTGGCAGCAAGCATCGTAGCGCGTTCCACGCGGCGGCGTGTGCTTCCAGAACACCCCTGATTGGATACTTCTTGTTTCGGTGCAAATATAAGTCAAATAGAAAACGCCATAATGTCAAGGAGAAGTTGTGGAGTGATCAGCATACCCGACCGGATATCGAGAGTCTCGGAGCTCAAATCTCGGCTCCGTCAGAGCGAAGGCTCTGAACTGAAGGCACACTCATCCATTTCCGGGCAAAATAAAGTATTTTTTCTCTCTCTCTCCGCCAATGATTTTATTTTTTGGCGGCTTCGTATGCTTTGATTATTGGATCAAGTACGATTCGTTCCTCTGCACATTTTAGATTAATATATAGATACATAGGGAGGGTGAGGCGGATGGGGTAAAGCGGTGGTAGGTGTGTAGGTCGGTAGGTAAAATGCTGAAACAGAAGTTTTTTTTTTTTTCGTTATGCTAATTCGGTTTATTGAACTGAGGATATTAAGTTTGCGGGCATTGAAATATAGTAGTAATGTAATGAAAGATAGAGAAATGGCAGGGACGGGGACAGTTAGTACAGGGAAGTTTTTGCTCTCCCTCTGACCTTCTCTTGCCACGGTATCTCTGTGCTTCCCTTTCCCAAACGATGTTTGCTTGGTTCTGCTGCCACAAAATAAACGTTGTGAAGTAACTGAAAGCCCCTACATGTCTGTCCTCATCCTTCCATTTTGTTTAGCTTTTATTATAGTTGTCTCAACGTCAACACGATCATCCAACTTTTTATTTGAAATGTAAGTAATACATTTTTGGGGTTTTGAAATTTACACATAAAACCCGCATTTTGCCATTTTTATATTTTAAAGAAAATATCACAGTTGATGCTGTTCGTCGGCTAAAATAATATTTACCAGTGCTTCGTTGACAACAGCCCAAACAGAGTGCAAGGAGATAATGCGCTGCGACCTCTGGGAACTGGGATTTGTTTTACAGAAACAATAAAATTCACCAGCCGCTCCCATAAAACAAATTATATAATTTTGTTTTTCTTAGTTTTCACATTGTTTTGATTGCATCGGCTTTAATACCGATGTCCTACGCGTTCCGAATGCGGCAGCAGTTTTAACTAGATTCACAGAAACACTTTGGGCCCACATTGTGGAACCCGTTGTAGTTACAAGGTTCTTGTTGACAATCAAAGTGTGCGCAGTTTTTGTTCGTAAACATGACGGCCTTGACTGTTGCTTAAACTCCAGTATATTGGCGGATCGACGTATGGGTATTTTAGAATAAAAAAATACGAGGGCCATCGGCACCGTATCCGTAGCCGTAGCTATTACTCGGTCCAAAAAGATTGCCTTCCAGCGGGATGCACAGATGAAATAAAATCGAATCCAGTAATAATCAAGCAAATTTAAGCACGTTCTTGACTCAAGGTCAGAACAGGGCAACATGACACGTAAACCAGTAAAATCACCGCCACAAAGATAACCTAAAATCCGGTACTTATGAGTAACAAATGAATGCCCAATTCTCAAGTGACAGTACCATACTTCTCATTAAGTTTATTATTAGATGATGATTTTGGGGATTTATTGCTGACATCATACGAACTCATATATGTGTTTTTTTATTTTCTCTGAGTATCTACCAATAATTGCTCTGGTTATAAAAACTACTCTTAACTTTCTTTGTTAAATAAACTAGGTATTCTAATCTATGCTTTAAATATCGCAATATGTGCTCCCTGTTCACACTGTCTCAGGGAACTAACAATGCATCCAATTTATCAAAATGCGAGTTCTATTTTTAGCGCAAACGTCTCTTTTATTTATATACAAACACCTGTGTGTTATTCATCGGCTGTTAACACCGATTTTCTATTACGACAGTTATTTCTACTACATCACAAGTGCTTTGAACAACAAACCTTATGAGATACGTATGTACAATTGCAAGGCTTTTAGAAAGTAAGTTTTAAAAGATTGCATATGCAAAAAATAATTGTACAGAATTTTTGTACCCACGTTTTGATTACGTTGTGCAAAATCTTGCAAAATGGTGTGCGGCTAAGGTTTTGGGTTGTTGGTAATTTCCAGAATATATCTGTAAATATTATGGTAAATACCGCAACATACCTGTTAAGGATGTAACTCCGGCCATAGCGACTGGAAGTTTTTTCGAGGATGTACGGTCTCAGGAGATAAATAGTCTGTAAAGCATTAATGAGTTCAAAAATCGAATGATTGTGAAACTGGTTTGGAATTTGCGTTGAAACGCATCTCATCAAACCTGCGAACATAGAGGGAAAATGTTTTTCCGGTAATAAATCTATTTAGAAATTTAACAGCAAATTAAAATTACAAAAAGAAGCAAACCCTCTTTTGCTCCGTGACACTGTCGCGAAAATTTAATGATTGGATGGTTGAGCGAAGCGGCTGTCCAATTGGATGCGGGCTAAGCGCATAGCTGCCGCGCCGAGAACGATCACGCATCGTATACCTCGTAGCTAAAGCCCCTTGTATCGTTGTAAGTTCAGGCTCCGAACACCATCGGTGTTATCAATGAACCTGGGCTCTTTATACATCGACGTCGGCAAACCCAACGCACGCCAGCGTAACCGATGTTAGTCGTCCACTTCGCTGCGCACCGGAAGAATCCAGCGGGGTGGAACCAAAGCAGCGATTCAGGGCACTCCACGTTATAGGTTAAAAATTGAAAGACCCGGATGAACACATCGAACGCGCGTGTTGCACCAAATTCGCTTGGTTTGCTCATGGTTTGCTCCATTTCTTGAAGTCCAGGTTGAATTAGAGCTAGCGCAATTAATGACTATAATCCCCTGCTCATATGGACAGCACTGTTTTGTTATAACCTGCACGAATAAGAACCGAAAGTGTAGAATATTATCGGAGGACATCTGCATCGCGCACCGGATCCGAAAAGGTCACTGCGTCTGCAATGTCTTCAAAGAAACAATTGTGAGAGTGCAGGAGAGCTGGTGAAAGTTGAACATGATGGTAAAACTGGGACTGGGGTGGGAAATGCTTATCTTGCCTTTTTTATTTTCCTTTGCATTTTCGTTTTTACGCCCCAGTCTCAGGTTTGCCATCACGTTCAATGTATTTAAACTACATCGCTTTCCAATGACCAAGACCTCCGGCGGCAGTGAGTTGCTTCCATAAACCGAAAATAGTTTTCTCCCACGCCATCCTCTCGAGTGTGCTCGGAACATTTTGTGAAAGGAGCGCGCACCGAACTTAACGCTCTAACGTCGATGAACATGGGGTACGCCAGGCACGTCGGCAGGATTTTGTTTCGGAGGGGTGGGGGTGCACGCCCATGACAAAATGCTCTATGAGGCGCAAGGATGAGAGGAGGCCCCAGCAAATTAAACGATTTGGGGGGTGGCAGGGGAAGCATGGGCCCTCTCCCCTCCCCCAAGCACGTGTCCAGGGGGGGGGGGGCTGGATACGTGCTTGGGGTACGCTCGCAAGGTGTGTGTAATTTTTCTCGTGAGAAATGCTGTTTCATTATGTAAATTTTTGTAAGTTAATATATCTTAATGGTCGACATTTTGCACTGTTGAAATTTACTCGATTTCACCGTTAAATCCGCCTAATTAAGGGCTCATTTGCGCCGCCGGCTGTGGCCGGAAATTGTCAAAAATATCTATCGGTTCTCTTGAATCGCGACCTCCTGCGAGATACCGGAGAGCCGTGAACCTATGTTGATCATCACAACGCGACTAGATTCTTCTTATCTTCAAAATTAGTACATAATGTAGCTGAACAAAAACTTAAATTTGTAATGCTAAAAATGTCCATGCATCGATTTAGAATCGTCGAATCAGTGATCGATTGGCTCCGGCAATGGACTCACTCGACTTTCTTGTTTTCAGTTCTTAACATAAGACACACTCATACACACGGGGCCTCCAATGAAAACTTCCATAAAAATATACAAGCCGGAAGGAGCTGCCTTCGATCATTTTCTGCGATGTTCTTATTTCGCGCGTCCTTGTTAACATTTCTCAAAATAACATCGCAAGTACGGAATCCACACAAACACTCGTCACCACAGGCCACAGAAACAATCACACTTAGGGACACAAACACAGCAGACAAAACATTATATTTAGTTGTTCTGAACGGTACAAAACGTTAAAAAAAATATAGGTGTACTGCATTTAAAACGAGTAAAAATCTGAAGGAAAATTCAATCGCCCTTGACCGAAACAATATTTTGAGGAATCGCCTTCGATTTCTCTCGGTGGCGCGTTCGGCGCCGCACTTCTCGGCATCGTCACGCTGGCGGACGCCAACATGAGGGGCAAGAAACGTTTCCAATGAGTTGAAAAGCGCCATCCGCGGCGCACAAGAACACAAGACGCTCCCTCAGTCCTTTGAAGCACCCAACTACACCCGAAACCCCACGCGGGAGCGGCGCCCCGAAAAGCACTTCCGCCGACGTTTTTAACCACTCAGAATGGCCACGGAACCTGACGCACCCTACATAGTGCATGAGTATTAAAAAAAAATCGCGCTACGCACGATAAAACGGTACATACAGGGTTTTCTTGTTAAAATCAAACACCATCTAAACATAGCTACTGATTCGGTATATGATTATCTTTGTTTTAATTGTTATTCTTTAAACCAAGCCCAAAAATATGAACATTACCACTGTCCATCAAAAGACAAAGGCTAGTTTTAAAAAAACAAACAGAACATTTGCCAAATTAATTCCTTTTTCCACAACTCGCTTTTGTGTTTCCAAAGAAAGAGTCAGCTGATTTTACCCCCGCCTTTAACCAGAGGCATGGTTTTCAACTCCTACGCTCTACGCTCGTAAAAGACCCCCCCCCCTCTTATAAGATTGTGATCATCCTCTCCCCGTAATACGACGGGCACTGGTACGGTAAGGGAAGCCAGGATTTCGTATGGACGGAATCTAATGTCATTTGAAGTCATTACTAATTCAGCAGGGCAACTGGCTCACATCCCCTACTGCGCAATTATTCTCTTCCCGTTTAATCTGGTTTGATCATATATTACTTCGGCATTTTTAGTTTTTTCGCTTCTTTTTGGATAAATAAACTACATCTTTCCTAATCCCTCGCTATTCTACCAGAGATAGTCCGGCCAGGTAATTATATCAGGCCTATCAAGTATACTAGAATGTATACTGAACGATGCAAACAAAACCTAAACTAAATATTGAACTAACTGAGATATCAAACGCAACATATGTTACCAACTAATGTCGAATATTTAGCGCGTTTGCTAGTATGGTAGTAAATGTTTTTTTAGAGCGCTGCTCTTCGGCGACCGTTTCCGCGTCAAGATGTTCCATAACCTTGGCGCTAAAATGTTTCTGAATTTTTTAAAAATGATATGGTTATGTTTATTATATTTTAAAGAATCATTTCCGAAACTTTGATTTATAAACATGCAGGATTTATCTCACAATAAACTGTTTTCGACATGTCGACAGCCCTTCGAGTGAGCAGGGAGTAAGTTTTATGCGTATTTTATTCAGCCCTGCTTCGTACTAGTCTAACGTAGCAAGAACATCTATCCCTCCTTGGAAGTGCCATTTACTCTAGATTTAGCACGTAGAAGCTTTCCAAGTTGCAAAGTATCAATGGCCAGGAGAACCCTATATATCCAAACAAAATAAACTCCTGATAATTTGGTATGAGCAATCTTATTGAATGAGACCCAAAACAGGGCTTACGATTGGTCTTGCCCGGCGACATGATATTGAGCCATCTTCAGTAACAACCTTTGACAGTATCTTCCACTTCAGAAAATATTTCGGCTTTGCTGCTCTTCCTTAGTATGATTTGCCTCAGGTATTGCCGGTTTATCTCTCAAGGAATGCCTGCTACAAAAGTTACCTTGCCAGCAAACAATACAGACTGGTAGCTATTGCAAGGGGAACAACGAAATCTCAAAGAGGAAGGTGCTAACAAAGCTCTACGTGAAGTTTGCCTACCACGGACTCATAGAAAACAAAGAAATTTAAGGTTGAAACTTCAAATTCTTTTTCTCAGTTTCACTTTTTGGCACGAAGTGAAGTATGAGGAAATGGATCATTTGACATTTTGAAAGTGCAAATATTTCATACAGTGGTGTCCTGGACTGGAATTTACTGAGGAACAAGTTAAGGTACTCACAATCTGAAAAAATTTAACTTCCTCAGGAAAAAAACTGATAATTTTAAAACAAAGAAACGTTTTAAACTATTTTGCTCTTTTTTGAGTGTGATTGTTTTTGTCTAGAATTCCATTTCCTACAATTAATTTTTACCTTATCTTGCGCTATTGGTATTCTACTTCACATTAAAACAAACATTTTGTGGATTGCAATTATTATTTTTTTAAATAATGTCCTAATAAAGTCACCTTTCTCTGGAGCTTGTTAAGCATAATACGTAGTAGAATTGGCCTACAATACTGAAACGTTTTCTGTCACGAATTTTTTTAATGGCGTTCAATTCACCCTGAAAGCATAAATCAATTTGAAAGAGCGGTTCGAAAGTTGACCCTCCCAGGCCAAGACCCACCTTAAGCAGCGTCAGCGTCTTACGCGTCGCCGTCGGTGCAACCAAGCGCGTTGCACTATGGTACGTCACATACCTTTTCACCAATTCAATTCCCCGCTAAATTTAGCGAAGAAACTGAATTGGTGGGTATAACTGTGATATCCCATAATGAAACAATGCTCGTTAAGTTTTCCCGCTAAATTTAGCGGCAATGCTGACATCACATGACCCCAACACCAATTCAGTTTCCCCGCTAAATTTAGCGAGGGAACTGTATTGGTGTTGAGGTTATGTGACGTCAATCTTCCCGCTAAATCTAGCGGGGAAACTAAATTGGTGTTGAGGTCACGATTTGTCAATTTTCCAGCTAAGTTTAGCAGAGAAACATTGACACCAAGTGACGTCCCATTCCAAGACTTCACTAATTTCGTAGGAGCACGCCAAAAAACGGTTCACGTTGACACAAACGCCGCGCGCGCTGCATTATGGGGCTCTTACCGTACCATCCTCGTCCTCCCTAACCTACCCCCCCAAAAAAAAAAAAAAAATATATATATATATATATATATATATATATATATATATATATATATATATATATATATACATATATATATATATATCAAATTCTCGACCACGGTATATCACAAAATCAACATACCTGAGGAGCTGCGCTCTAATTTCGCGTTGCAGAGAGGCGTAAACGTCTGTAATATTTTGCCTTCTTAACGAGGACGGGTGCTTACGGCTTAATCGTATTACTGATTAATCGTAATACTGCTTAATCATAAATAAATTGGCATAGAGAGCACGTTTCGTCGAACTTAGTATTCTCTGTGCTTGTTTGCATCATACCATCATTCATCGCCAACTCCCAAGGGACGCTTAATGTTCCTTCGTATTTTGCAATACAAATTGTTTAGAACTGCCACATTCGTAGCCAAAATGTAGCGTGAACCTATAAACTTTGTTTAGCATTAACTTGGAAACTGGTATAACACATGCTTTCCCAAACCTTCGTCACAAAAATGCGTGAAAAACAATTCCCTACATAATGGAGAAAACAGCTAAAATAAACGCGGACTACGAAGAATATCAAACACGACAGGACAATGCTGTACTCGCCACTGAAGAATTTTAATGGAGGAAACTGAGACGAGAGAAAACATGCACTGTATCTTAAAATATGGCAAAAAAAGAACAACAACAAAAGCCTATACTCGCCAGCTGTGAAGCATGTCAGTAATCTACACTTACACCCGTTCACTGCGTGACTCATTTTTTTCCCGCAGGAAGGACATCTCTTTTACTGACAGCGTCGTCGATGGTTCACTATCACAGAAATGCCCATGACACGTAATAGAGAAGGCTTCTGTAATATTTCTCGTCACCATATCCCCGTGTGTGCCCAGAATTGAGACTCTGCCAAAATCTGGATTTAACAATATACCTGGGCGAAAAAACTATATGTTGGTCGTCTTGCCCGCAGTCGAAAAACGCCATTCTGCATTTTAAATCTTCACACTCCAAAGTGGTCAAGAAAGCTATAGCAGTGTCTTTCCTTGGGTGGGTCATGAGAGCACGATATGCCCACAAAATGAGCGAAGGTTTTGGAAGACAAATTGGTCTACTGAGAAAGTCGGGGTTCCCGTTTGCACTCTTGGCGGAAGCAGCCAGCAAGCTTCTGAAAAAAAGCTATGGGGTAAAAGGAAAAAGGAGCGAAGGGAAAAGAAGCGCAAACAGGTTGTCCCTTACCTCCACCATCTGTTCCATAACTTGAAACAAGTTGGTGGTAGATGCGGGATACCTGTAGTGTTCTCTGCGCCCCCAAAAAGGACAGATATGTTCTAGAGTTTGTGAGGGTGCAGATGATCGTTCAAAGGCAAAGTGTAAGAAGGCGCACAGAAAACCTTTTGTCGCTTGTGTTCCGTGTGTGGTGTATAAGATCCCTTTGTCAGGCAACAGTAGCTATGTTAGATAAACAGGAAGCTGTTTGAATGATAGATTAAGGGAACATTCGTATTCGCTCGGAGCCATGCTTGGGGGCTTTTGACAATTCATTGCAAATATTGCAAATGTTGGCCTGATTTCGGCAGAGCTACCATTCTGGGCACACACAGGGATAGGGTGACGAGAGAGAATATAAAGGTCTTCCACATTACGTGTTATGGTCATTCATCTGTTAGTGAACCTTCGTTGGCGCTGTCAGCAGAGATGTCCTTCACGTTGGAAAAAATCAGTCACATAGTGAACGGGTAGAAATGTCCATCAATGACACGTGGCGTCGCCATCGGCGTCGACGTAACCACGCTAAATTTTGCGGGATAATTGACGTCCCGTGACCTCAACACCAATTCTATTTCCCGCAAAATTTAGCCGGGAAAATGACATCACTTGACTTGACATCACGTCACCTCTAAACAATTAAGATTCTCCGCTAGATTTACCTGGAAAATTGACGTTATGTGATCTCGATAGCAATTCAATTCCCCGCAAAATTTAGCGAGAAAAGGTGACGTCACGTGACCTCAACACCAATTCAGTTTTCCCGCTAAATTTAGAGGGGAAAATGACGTCACTTATCTTGGTGTCACGTTAATTATGAACTAATTCAGTTTCTTCGCTAGATTTAGCGGGAAAAGTGACGTCATGTGACCTCTACAACAATTGAATTTCCCACTACGTTTAGCGGGAAAAATGTAGGGACGTGATCTCAACACCAATTCAATTATGCTGCTAAATTTAGCGGGGAAAATGACGCCGCATGGCTTGGTGTAACGTCACACATGAACAAATTCAGTTTCTCAGCTAGATTTAGCGGAAAAATTGACGTCACGTGACCTAAACAGCAATGTAATTCTCCCCTAAATTTAGCTGGAAAACTGACGTCATCGTGGCCTCAACACCAGTTTAGTTTCCCTACTAAATTTTGCTGGGTAAAAAGACCTCATATGAATTGGTATCACGTCACCTATGAACAAATTCTGTTTCTCCGTTAGATTTAGCTGGAAAATTGACGTCAGATGCGGAGGAGGAGGAGGAGAATGTACAGGGGAGAAGGAGAGAGGAGGAGGTGGAAGAAAGAAGGAGGAGGAGTATGGAAGAGGACAAGGATGAAAGGAGGGAGAAGGGGAGAGGAGGAGGAGAAGGGAAGAAGGAGGAGGGGAGAGGAGGAGGAGCAGAAAAAGAGGAGGGAGGGGAATGATAGGAATAGTGGGAGGGGAGGAGGATCGATGAATGCGGGGGAGAGGGAAGGAGGGAAGAGGAGGAGGAGGAGCTGAAGAGGAGGAGTAAATGATGGAGATGACGAGGAGGAGGGGACGAGGAGAGAGCACGGAGGAGGAGGAAGAGCTTACCCTCGCCTCAGCTCTCTCCCCTCCTCCTCCTCAAGAGCTGCGCTCTAATTTCTCGTTACAGAGATTTGTAAACGTCTTTAAAGGAGCTGTGCAACGATTTTAACATTGAAAGAGTTCGCATCTTCTACTTTTGACATTGTTCACCTTGTCACAAAGGACAGAAAATAGACCTCCTTCCTTCGAAATGTTGCGATTCCGCCACGTAATCGCGAGGCAAAAATTAGAATATTCCCCGACCTGCAGCCGCGAGCGGCAGCCATGAGAAACACGCGGCGTGACGTCAATGGCGGGTCTTGTAGAAAGATAGCAAGTTGTGCGAATACCTGCTCGATAAAAGGTAACTTTTCTATAAATCTTGTCGCTCCAACATAAATATAAATGCGTCAAAAACCTGGTATCATCGACAAAACTTTTATTATACGGAGTTTTGGTGGCGCCATCTATCCTACGTCCACAAAACCGTCAGCTCCATCTGCTGCCGCGAACAGCCGCCAGAAGCCGGAGGCGGAGGGGGACAGAGCCGGACGTGTGTGGCCGGACCCGGATGAGACTTTTCTCCTTTCACCATATTGTTCGCGCTACGCCCGCCAGCACGTGGTCACGCGGTCGCGAGCGGATGAGTTCTCGTTGCTCACTGATGGCTCTAGAGAGAGCTTCACCGGAACCCCGCGCAAACCCCATTGACGTCACAGCGCACATGACTCGGAAGATGGTGAAGGAGTGGATAGGTGCCAAAAACCTCAATCTTTGTTCTTTTTTGAAATAAAAACTAGGACATGCAGGCAAAAGCGGTTTTTTGTTCTTTACTTCAGAAAGGTCGAGACACCAACTCCCCAATTATTTAAGCAAAGCACTGAAACTGTTGCACTGCTCCTTTAAAGTGTTTCTCCTCATGTATAACGCCAACCAACTGGCCCAGTTCACCACCTTATAAGAATATCATACTTAGATTATTGTATCATCTATTTCCTGAGAATATAGGAATTAGATTTGAATGTTGTAATGAGTAGTAAAGATAGAGTTATTTTTAAGACAATCCTGAGAACATACGACAACGTTCACATAAAATTATATCG
>JAZHYW010032112.1:0-14913 GCA_037355805.1 Ixodes ricinus | reverse complement strand
CAGTGGTTTCTGAGAAAACCAGCACAGTTGGGCTTCTTTAATACCTTTCTTTTTGCTTGTCAGTTATGTAACACCCTGTTGCAAGCTAGTCACAACAGATACGTTTTTTAAAGCTTTTGTTCTATCTGCGTCAATACAAATTTAATTGCTTCCCGTTTGCAGTAATTCTTCCTTCTGCATTGTTATCAGTGACTGGAGGAATTGATCAATTAATCTTATATGTGTAAAATTAATCTAGTGATAAGTATTCACCATTTTAGTGCTACAGTGATTGAAAATAAATAAATCTGATTTACGTGATTAAGTAAACAATGTTTCTCTTCCACTATGCACTTGATAATCAAAGAGTAATTTTTTTTATAAATCTGCAAAAAATATAGTAATGCACTCGTACAATGAAAAGTCACAAAGGAAGAGTACAGGAAGTCCACTTGCAACGCAAAGAGCAGCACAACAGGTGATATGTCAAGTAGGTCAAGATCAACTGCGCGATCTTAGAAAAGAACACACTTGGGCTTGTTGATGTTCCTTACTCTATGTTTCTTTGAGTTGTAGTATGTTTACATAAAAAAACACCCGTTCCTTCGTGCAATGAACACGCATGTTATAGCCGCAGCACCAGCTACGACTTCTGAAGTGTAGAGATTTGAGTTTCAGATAAGTCACAGTCAGCTAATTTAGTCGCTTTGCTCCTAGCAAACCACGAATGCGCCCAGGACTTTTGTTTGGTTAGTCTAAGGAATTGTTCCAAAGCCGGAAAATTCAGATCAGGTTGAGTGGCTGGTTAGCTACTAAATGACATCGATGAGTGTACATTGCGTGGTGTTTACCGTGTAACTTTGATTTAAATATGGCGGAGCTCGTTTTGGTTCGTGAATAAGATTTTGAACAGGAACAAGGAAAACGTCATGCTCATTTTTCTTGTGCAGGATTGCTTTAAAATTCCAATTGTCTTTATTTTATTTTTCACAACTCATGTTTTCTGAAGGTCCGTTGAGGGTCCCAGTGTCCCGCGCACCTGGATTCTCCAGGTAGGATGCCAGAGAAACGCCTAACCTGGCACAAACTTGGCAATCCTAGGGGCCTAACGATGGCCTATTGCGGTAGAGCTCCAAAGCGTCAATTAGTGCCGGGGTCATGTTCTTTGTTGTCTCTATGGCCTTTTTTTGGCTCACCAAATACTCGTCAAAGTGCTAGACACGATCCAGATACTTGCCACGTATGAACCAAGGAACAACCAGTGACGCCTAAATCTGGCACATGTTTGGCGACTGAGGCCCAAAAGTGCCACATGAGAGCCAACAACGAGCAGTGAGGCCTAATACGGCAATTGTTTTGGTGAGTTAGGGCCGATATGCCCAGACCCTGGCAAATGAACCTAAAGTTTAGCTCTACATTTTGGCTCCATCGAAGTTTTAAGACCCTAAATTTAAAGAAAAATAGCAAATTCCGTCCCAGAGAACTTTGCTGCTTGGGGATTTGCTCGTCAGCATTCCTATTGGCTACCTAATCCAGAACTTGCATTAGCTGTGAAGCGATCATAAATATATAATCAGCTCGTCACATTCCTCGTTTCAATTAGCCGTCTGGGATTACAGGTCAGGGCTATGACTAGAGGTTCCGGATGGATGAATGGATGGATGGATTGCAATGGCTGCACCCTTTACGACGGACGGTAGCTTGCGTCACTCAGCATTTTCGGGATATTTTTTTAAGGTCTGGGATTTTTTAAAATATTTTACTTATTCTTAGTGATGTATAAAAGTTGCTCGAATGGATTTCTGTTCTTCATATGCATTCATGGATGTATATTTTGGCACGTGGAATTTGTGCATGATTATTTCCTGAACTTTTACCAGTGCCGCATTACAGACTTCTGGTTGTTTATGGGCACAAAATAGAGACATGATAAGAACGCTCTCGCTCTCACACTGACCAATGTTGGACCCCTGGGGCCATTGAGAGGGAGATGCAACCGTCGCGCTTTAGCGGCTAAGTTGAGAACTAAACATATACGGGTACAAAAACTTGCATTATTTGCTTCGGCTTCTGACGCAAGGCTCCGCTAAAGTAGCCGATCGCCGCGCCAGCTGCCGGCTGACAGCCGTGTTGACTCAGTAAAGCACCCATTGAACACGAGTTCCGGTCGAACCCAGATGCCGCATTCGTGCCCGCAGTTATGCCCAGTGCTCGATTGAGGAAGATAACGTAAATAATAGAGTCCACGGTGTTTCTGTTAGGTAAACCACGAGCT
Source organism: Ixodes ricinus (assembly GCA_037355805.1). Taxonomy (NCBI): domain Eukaryota; kingdom Metazoa; phylum Arthropoda; class Arachnida; order Ixodida; family Ixodidae; genus Ixodes; species Ixodes ricinus. Next base: position 12,659 of record JAZHYW010032112.1, on the reverse strand, counting down.
CTGGGTTAACGAGCTGTGGAGGTCGCCCTAGAGTTGGACCTCCTAGCCAATAGTTATACACAGGGAGTTTCCGAGAAAATGTAATCGCGTGTTTCGGCCCGGGGTAAATAAGTTTGAGGACACAAGACCTTACTTGGATGAAAAGGATAATTGAGAAATAAAAATGTCTGCATGGGCTGCCGTCCTCCTAAGCCTAATATTGTCAAAATAAGAACACACATTCTGGACGCTTGTGGGATTTATATCAGTGACCAAACAGTTGCCAGCAAGGAAATGTTGTTTTCTTTCTTTCCAGAAGTTGTATTCACGGCAAAAAGATGTTAAAGGTGCCCACAATGACATTTCTGCTTTTCGCGCAATTAGGCTTAGGTGTGCGTCGGCTCATAAAGAAATTTGGGTTTTCTAATTATTTTCTGATCCAGGTAACGTCATGTTCTCAAACTTTCGCGTTCTATACCAACAGCTAGTGTGACATTCTGACGGGGTTTTAGCTTTCTGCGATGCATTGTCTATTTAGCTGGGGCCCAAAAACACGGTTCTCTCTTCTCAGGAACTCCCGGTACTTAAGCCTATAGTCCTGTAGCTCGCCCAAACGCGTGTTGTGATTTATATAATTTAAGTAGTCTTGATATGGATCACGCGAAATTGAAGTCTGGCTTTGTGGGTGGCCTTGATTAAAAACCTTTATAGAATACGCGGTCACTTCATATCATCATTGCTTAAGAATCTAATATTTAAAAAGCGTGTGCGATACAGTCAAGAAGTTTCGCAGCCTTTGTTTGAGTTAATACCCAGGTCGCTCAGGTAAACACATTATTATTTCTTTCAATAGTAAGGAAAACCTATATGATCGAAGTTTTAATCCTTCTTATTACCCTTATGTCATTTTTTGCCATCTTCCGAGCTGCTTGTTTCTGAAAAATAAAAATAACCTATAACGCATGCTAAGCATAAACGTAATTTATACCACCCCGTTTCTCTCCAAACCAAGTATCAAACCTTAGAAAAATAATTTTTCATTGAAATTTAATCATTTATTCGAAGCACCGACATAGTGTTTACTTGAGAAGAAAAAAGAAGTTTCTCCTAAGATCCATCCCCCAGACATCTTTTGTAAATTTATTTTGCGCTGTTTAAACTTGGGGTGCAGGCTCTCCAGGATGGAAGCTCTCAAAACAAAACAAAGAACAAAAAAGCAAGGGGATTAGTTTCAAATTTGTAAGATAGAAAAAAGAACTTCCTCATAATAATGGAAAATTTAAAATTAAGCGTGCTCTTCATTTTGCGAAGTCAGTCTCATTTTTGTTTGTCCTCGACATCAGGGGCAGGAGTTCGTTATTTGGCGGACCATCTAGTAACTCAGCATTTTTTCCCCCGATGAATAATTACCTTTGTAGAGGCTTTATGGAAAATTAATTACAATCTCTTTCGGGAGGCTTAACGAAGGTACGACAAGGGGTATCACACGACAAGGACACACGATGAGGAAGCCATCTTGCCCTGCTGGGCTCCCAGTACATTCACATATGCCATTGTTTTCGTACCTTGTAATACAAATCCCTTATTTTGTATAAGCGCTCCAGAGTCCTTTCGCCGCTCTTGTTGTTTTGTATCTTTTAGGGGCACACATGCCATTTTTGTTCCCATAAGCGCCTGGTTCATAACGCACGCAATCTTCACGGTCCAGATTGCACGGGTTATTCGCTCGAAGCCTCAGGCACACTGGTCAAACGTCAGAGTAAAAACACGGTGTGCGCAGCAGATCTGATGACATAATTAAATTATCTGCGGACACGACTCTGGCGTGTTCGAATTAAGCGAGTCTGCCTCATTCACGCTCGAATTAAGCGGGTTTGCTCCACGCATATATGTATGCTTCTAACATGTCTGTAGACAGTGTTTTTGTATGTCCAGTGTGACAAGACTGTTACACCAGGATGAAACAAGGCTCAGACAGTGTCTACAGACAGTATTTTTTATGATGTATTAGCAGTGTAGTCGCCACTTTAATGGAACACTGCAAGTGAAAAAGAAACTTTCTTATTGTGTTCGATATCTTTTGTAAAGTTTTCCACTCAAAGAAGATTTTTAGCTATAATTAAGGCGTGAGGCGAAATTTAGTGCAGGTAGCACTAAATTGTCTCTCCACATTTGCACATTTGCTCGACTCTCATTGATTAGATACATGATTGCCGTGTGAAATGTTTGTTGTAAACTTGTTTCTCCGTGCCGCAAAAAATTGTAATCCCCAATATATATATATATTTTTTTAAAGCTTGAGAAACAAATAATTTAGATAGAGTCACTATTATTTACAAAAATATTCCGAGATTGCCTTTCAGCTTCAATTTCAAACGATAATAAACATGGCTGCCGACGTCTGCGGAGCGATCAGGAAGAGCAGGGTCGTCGAGCTCGTCTACTCTAATGAGTACGAGTCGTTCTGCGTTCACCGAGGTGTTTTGACGAAGATCTCAACTAATATAGTTTCCTGCAGACACCTGTCACAAGTACAGGCCTTCGGAAGCACCGTTGGTGCTGTGCGGGGGCTTCGGTTTGTAACGGGTGGCAGCGGGACTTGCCTAAGCCTATAGCGTCTCACTTGAACTCTGTTGTTTGATCTGGGTCGATGTGTTTCTTCACGGGTGTTAATACTGATTAAAGATATTGGTTCCCGTAAAAGCGGTCCTCCTGCTTTGTGAATTGTGCAACCGTTGTGATTGTAACCATAGTTTCAATACCGGAAAGATTCCTAAACAAGAATTTGCGACAGATTTGGCTGGAGGTGATCGGGCGTTCGGCTCGCATCAAGTTTGTCCAGGTTTGTCCCCGTCATTTTGCTACGAAAGGAAAGTAGCTCCACGTTTTCCAGTGCGCCTGGCCCGCCAATGCGAAGATTTGTAGGTCGCGTTTTAGTTGCGTGGCGTCATAACGGTCACTTACCTTGATCTCGGATGCCATAGAACTGAATCTCTGAAGTTTTGAACAGCGCCCCTGGCGAGGAATATCGGATATTTCTAGGTCGCGTTCCCGCTTTGCGAACCGTTGCGTGTTTTTTTTCTTTTTATTTTTTAAACGCTTTGTTAGTGCGCGTGAACAATGAGCAGACGACGAGGGAAGCTGACAGACGCTAGTCTACGCCGTAAAAGGTACATGATGGGACGCTAAGACGCCGCTTTTGTGGTCGCGTCTCGTGAACGCTACAGCTCCCCTGGCCGAGAGAAACAGGCCTATACGAAAAAATAAGAACAGAAAAGCTGGAAGGGCTACATATTTATTTTGTTGATTTATTGAAATCCTCTCGGTCTCTTATTACCGCACATGGATAAAAGCTGAGAGACGCTTGTATTGAACCGCGTAGCTCGTGCATGATGGCGCTTATGGCCTGAATGTCCAACGAGACTGAATGTCCAACGAGCCTGAATGTCCAATCGGTCACGTGACAGGCGAGATGGAATGTACAACGAGACGAAAGATCCAATCGAGACGGAATGTCCATCGAGTCTGAATGTCCAACGAGACGAAAGGTCCAATCGAGACGGAATGTCCAACGTGCCTGAATGTCCAACGAGACGAAAGATCCAACCGAGACGGAATGTCCAACGAGTCTGAATGTCAAACGAGTCTGAATATCCAACGGATATAGAATGAACCTTGCATAGAATTTAGAAGACATTTCTTTGTTGAATAGTAGGATTACTGATAGTTACGGCGGTGAAAAATGCGTTCGATGAAATGAGGAACCGGACGTTTCGGTGCGGAGATATCGGTACGCGATCATTTCGGTATGTGGTCGCTTCGGCACCGGGCTTTTCAGTACCGGGATTTTTGATGCACGGCTATTTTGGTGTGCCGCTGAGCTTGTCCCACTGACGTTGCCTCTGTGAAGTCCCCAAAATGAAATTAAAATTATGCTCGTGTATTTTGTAGACTTCATAAAACCCACAAAAACAATGCATTTATTGTTCGTTTTATATATCTAAATATAAAGATAATTTCTATAATTAAAAAAAATGACGTTTAAAAGGTCACACATGCTACAAGATCAAAGACCGAACTCGTTGACCATTAACAATCTGTCACGCGTTTGATTTTAGAAGGTCGTAACTCTGGAGCGGAAACAAATGTGGGACCCACGAGAGTTCTTAGAATCGTTAATCGTGCTTATCCTCAGCCACAGTCTTTTCCGTATTGTACGAGTTGCTGTATTTTTCTTATTCGTGTCCCTAGTCCCGCAAAGATGATGTCCCTCGCATGGGAGAAAAACGCCTGATTGAATTGTTAGTATTTATTGTTAGGTGAAGTCGGTGTAGTATGTGTAATTACACTAAATTGTAGTTTTTGTTTTCTTCTTTTTTACAAAACGAACGTGAAAGTTTTAGACATTTCTGATTGGACTTCTCGGTCCCCAGAAACAAAAATTCGATCCTCATATCAAAATCAGTGATAGAATACAACGTTCCTTCCATTAAGCCTTTGTGCAGGTAATGTCCTCAAGTGGTGAGCTTTTGTCCGGTGATTGTCCGGAGGATTCGGCACATTGACGCTTATCGCGACGATTAGTTTCGCATGCTTCAGCCACCAAAGCGATTGCTGTCGCAGTGAACCATGTATTAAGCAACAAGTAGGTAATATTAATAATTAATACAATACCTTTTAGGATTGGCTTCCGTCGTTTCTGCCTTTTCTGGTCACGTGGCATGCAGCAATCGCACCGATACGCGCCCAGGTAGCATACCAAGGCTGCGATCGGATTTCAACTGGTTCTAACTCTGTCACAGAGCCGCTGCGACAGTGCGACCGTGATTTATTCATATGCGCACATTACAAGTGCACATATGACCACGGGATCAGGAAGTCAGCCCCTCGCTCGGTCTTCCCAAATTCCATAATGCTAGAGTTGCGAGTGAACATATTCACGAAGAACCCGACTTTTATAATTTTGAATAACCCGGGTACGATTCACTATCGGACCCTTGCCAATTCTGAGAGCTGCATTTGTCATCCTCTCTTTTTTGGAAAGAAGGTCTCATTGTTGACCCCCACTGTCACCGGCAATCTACACACCCTACCCTAATCAACTCTTTTCGACAGTTCGACAAACGGGCACTTTCGCCCCATTCTTCATTCTGCGAATTGGCCTAGGGCGAATTGCCCTATTCGACGAATTGTCCTTCTTCCAGTTGTCCAGAGACCAATGGAATTTCGACGAATTGGCCGGATTCGTGGTGCAATACGCTTCCCCTACAAGAATAGAAAGCCACGTGGAACGATCTATTGTTATATTCACACAGGGTCTAGGCCAACTCGTCGAAAGCCAACTCGTCGACGGCCAACTCGTCGGCGGCCCATTCGTCGAATAGGCCAATTCGTCATAGGGCAACTCGTCGAAGGAAAACTCGTCGAAGAGGCCAACTGGTCGCCGCTGTTTCAAAGCCATAATATATAATTTTTGTCCTGAAATTTTAAAGCGAATCCTGCCCTATAGTAATCCGTAATATCGCCTCACGGTAATAGACCTAGAGTGCGCTCTTTCTTGTCGAACTTGCAGCTTTCTCCGCTTTCACGGTGCAGTGGGGGACGATCACTACGTCGCGCGTGTATCACTGGGGCGCGTGTTAACCTACTCGGCCCACCCGTTCACGCCGCTTCGCGACGACAGTCTGCGGCGCATCATAACATAAATGCTAACCCACCTGGCCCACCAGTCACGCCGCTTCGCTTCAACAGTCTGCGGTGGCTCATTACAAAATGTAATAAAGAAAAAAAAGGAGCGATCCCGAAATTATCATTTCTCAACTTGTCTCAAGCTACTGTCCTGTCTTCGCCCTCTTGTAATTTTTCTTTCCGTCTTGTAACTCAAGAAGGGCGCTGTCCCTAGTCCAAACACAAATAAAGATTTAGGTCAGAAGGTAACAAGGAACCACGAACTTTTACCTCGGACCGTCATTCAACCTATTCGACGAATCGTCCTTTGACATATTGCCCCTTTCGACAAGTTGCCCTTCGACGAATTGCCCTATTACGAATTGGCCTATTCGACGAATTGGCACGTCGACGAGTTGGCTTTCGACGAGTTGGCCGGATCCCCCCCCCGCCCCCTCCCCACCACCCCCATGCATTTATAGGCGCGTTAGATGTAGATTTTATTTAAAAAATATATATCTATATTTTTTTTATTGGTGGAAAATTACGCTTGTGAAAATTCTTGATGTCTCGCACCCACAGCTCCTTTAAAAAATAAATATTGACTCCGCGCATAGACAGAGGCGCTGGCGGGCGGTCATGTGTTTACAATGCGGGTCTTCGTTTGTAGCTCATCAATATAAATCGAAATGGGCAGGGATGAGGACTGAACTAGAAATTCCTGGGATCTGAAGCGCGGCTTTCATATATGTCCCCCAATTGCGATGCACTAGAACACCCGGACATTGCATCCCTATTATATATTTCAAATTGGCTGACCTATGTCATTGAAACATTCCAAACATTTGAACTGTAGATATATCAAAGGAGCGTTTGGCGTCGTACAATCGACACCTTTAACCGATTGGTACATAGCTGCGCATCGGCACTCAGCTAACTAACCATCTTGCCTTCCTGTAGATGAAATTATAATATTTGTGTCTGCTCTATTTCTTTGTCGGTCCGTCAACGTCGGCTTTTGTGGCACGACATTTTAGTATGATGAAACGATTACGAGACGGAATGTCCAACGAGCCTGAATGTCCAACGAGACGGAAGATCCAATGATGGATATTCAGGCACGTTGGACATTCAGGCGCGTTGGACATTCCGTCTCGGTTGGACCTTCCGTCTCGTTGGACATTCAGGCTCGTTGGACATTCCGTCTCGGTTGGATCTTTCGTCTCGATGGACATTCAGGCTCGTTGTACATTCCGTCTCGATTGGATCTTTCGTCTCGTTGGACACTCAGGCACGTTGGACATTCCGTCTCGCCTGTCACGTGCTAGAATAATTTGTCTTGTTAAATATACAGACTTGTGTGTATATTTAATCCGCGTTCCTGCAGGCATTGCCGTATTTTCGTCATACTAAAATGTCGTGCCACTGAAGCCGACGTCGACGGACCGGCAAAAAAACATAGAGCAGACACAAAAATTTTAATTTTATTTATAGGAACGCATGATGCTTAGTTAGCTGAGTGCCGATGCGCAGCTATGTAGCCATCGGTTAAAGGTGTCGATGGTACGACGCCAAACACTCCTTTGATATTGACAGTTCAAATGTTTCGATGGCATAGGTCAGCCAGTTTGAAATATATACTAGGGATGCGGTGTCCGAGTGGTCTAGTGCATCGCAACTGGAGGACGTCTATGAAAGCCGCACTTCAGATTCAAGGAATTTGCAATTCAGTCCTCATCCCTGCCCGTTTCGATCTAGATGAGATACGCACGGAGACCCGCATTGTAAGCACATGACCGCCCGCCAGCGTCACTGACTATGCGCAGAGTCAATATTTAAATTTTTGAAAGGAGTTTTCGGAGCTGTTGGTGCGAGGCATCAGCAGTTTGTGCAAGCGTAATTTCCCACTAATAAAAAAAAGATAGATATATCTTTTTTTGTTCTTCAATAAAGTCTACATCTAACCGCCTATAAATGCACAGGTGTGGTTGGGGGTGGGACCCGACAACTCATGAGTAAAGGCAAAACAATTGTGTAAATTCGATTTTTTTTTCGTTTGTTTTTGGAACAGATAACTACTCACTGTACACTGCAGTTGTCAGTAGTTTACATACGCATGCATTCCCTGCCAGTAGGTTTGTATGTCACAAACAAGGGCGATAATACTGGTATCACGCAATACTCCATTTTTTTTCATGTGACATGCATAATGGTTTTCAGAAGCCCATGTAATTTAACTGGCTTCTGGAAGCACTCCGAAGCTCGCGATCCTGTCGCGATAGTTGATGACGTCTTGGTACTTGGGAGTTTGACTGCTGATAAAGGACGCGAACGCACCCATCTCGGCGTGCAGCAGAAGGTTCACACCCGGATGCACCAATAGTCTGCATCCTGTGCGAATATAACAATAGATCGTTCCAGGTGGCTTTCTATTCTTGTAGGGGAAGCGTATTGCACCACGAATCCGGCCATTTCGTCGAAATTCTATTGGTCACTGGACAACTGGAAGAACGACGATTCGTCGAATAGGGCAATTCGCCCTAGGCCGATTCGCAGAATGAAGAATGAGGCGAAAATGTCCGTTCGTCGAACCGTCAAAAAGAGTTGATTAGGGTAGGATGTGTAGATAGCCGGGGGCAGTGAAGATCAACAATAAGACCCTCCTTCAAAAAAAAAAAAAAAGAAAAGGATGACAAATGCAGCTCTCAGAATTTCCAAGGGCCCGATATTGAATCGTACACGGGTCGTTCTACGTGAACATGTTTACTCGCGACTCTAGCATTATGGAATTTGGGAAGACCGAGCGAGGGGCTGACCTTCTGATCCTGTGGTCATATGTGCACTTGTAATTTGCGCGTATGAATAAATCGCGGTCGCACTGTCGCAGCGGCTCTGCGATAGAGTTACAACCAGTTGGAATCCGATTGCAGCCTCGGCATGCTGCTTGGGCGCGTATCGGTGTGATGGCTGCATGCCACGTGACCAGAAAAGGCAGAGCGGAAACGACGGAAGCCAATCCTAAAAAAATAGTATTAATTATTAAAATTACCTACTTGTTGCTTAACACATGTTTCACAGCGACAGCAATCGCTTTGGTTGCCGAAGCATGCGAAACTAATCGTCGCGATCAGCATCAGTGTGCCGAATCCTCCGGACAAAAGCTCACCACTTTGGGATATCACCTGCACCAAGGCACAATCCCCACTTTAGGATATCACCTGCATAATCACTGATTTTGATATGAGGATCAAATTTTTGTTTCTGGGGACCGAAAAGTCCAATCAGAAATGTCTAAAACTTTCACCTTCGTTATGTAAAAAAAAAAATTACAATTTAGTGTATTTACTTATACTACATCGACTTGACGTAGCAATAATACTGACAATTTGATTAGGCGTTTTCCCCCATGCGGGGTACATCATCTTTGCGCGACCAGCGACACCAATGAGGAAATTACAGCAACCCGTACAATACGGAAAGAAGACTGTGGCTGGGGTATGCACGATTAACGATTCTAAGAACTCTCGTGGACCTCACATTTGTTTCCGCGCCAGAGTTACGACCTTCTAAAAAGCAAACGCGTGACCGATTGTCAATGGTCAACGAGTTCGGTCTTGTAGCATGTGTGACCGTTGCCACGTCATTTTTTTTAATTATAGAAATTATTTTTATATTTAGATATATTAAACCAACAATAAATTTATTGTTTTTTTATGAAGTCTACAAAATACAGGAGCATAATTTTAATTTTATTTGGGGGACTTCACAGAGGCAACGTCAGCGAGACAAGCTCAGCGGCACACCAAAATAGCCGTGCATCGAAAAGCCTGTTACTGAAAAGGCCGGTGCCGAAACGACCATATAGCGAAACAACCGCGTACCGAGATCTCCACACCGAAACGTCCGGTTCCCCATTTCATTGAACGCATTTATCATCGCCGTCACTATCAGTAATCCTACTATTCGAAAAAAGAAATATCTTCTAAATTCTATGCAAGGTTCATTCCATATCCGTTGGATATTCAGACTCGTTGGACATTCAGGCTCGTTGGACATTGCGTCTCGGTTGGATCTTTCGTCTCGTTGGACATTCAGGCACGTTGGACATTCCGTCTCGATTGGACCTTTCGTCTCGTTGGACATTCAGGCTCGATGGACATTCAGGCTCGATTGGATCTTTCGTCTCGTTGGACATTCCGTCTCGCCTGTCATGTGACCGATTGGACATTCAGGCTCGTTGGACATTCAGTCTCGTTGGACATTCAGGCCATAAGCGTGATGAAACTACGGCAATGCCTGCAGGAATGCGAACTAAATATACACACAAGTCTGTACAGTTAAGAAGGCAAATTATTCTAGCACGTGACAGGCGAGACGGAATGTCCAACGTGCCTGAATGTCCAACGAGACGAAAGATCCAACCGAGACCGAGATATACAACGAGCCTGAATGTCCATCGAGACGAAAGATCCAACCGAGACGGAATGTACAGCGAGCCTGAATGTCCAACGAGACGAAAGATCCCAACTGAGTACGCTGAATGTCCAACGTGCCTGAATATCCATTATTGCGATCTTCCTGATCTCGTTGGACATTCAGGCTCGTTCGACATTCCGTCTTCTGATCCATGATGGAATTAAGGCTAGAACGCCGCTTTCATAGTCGCGTCTTGCGAGCGTTGCAGGCGTTTTCAGACGGCGGATGAATAGCAGACGGACGAAGTCGAAACGGACACCGACGCGCAGCTTTCCTGTCCGCGTCTGCGCATGGCAGATGACGATAGACGATGATGTGAAATAGCAGACGATGCCGGAGGCTGCCGCGCGTTTGCTCCCACGACTAGCAGGTTGGTGTCAGACTTCCAGGCTGGACGCACCGGATGTCGGGAAAATGGAGACAATGGCTTCCGACCGTGTTCGGTCGAGCGACCAAGCACCAATCCAGTAGTAACGGGTGGGGCCACTGTTCTGTGACCGAGAACGGGCTCGTGACCTCCACCTAAATTGAGTCTAATGGCGTAAATATTGCACCAAAGTTCTTTTTTTGTCCAAATATAATGAAACAAATATGTGTCCATGTTATGCCCTTTCTTTTCAGTTTAGTGTTTTTCTAAAGCACGATTTTATAAAGCGGCTAGGCTGCGAACAAGGAATGAATTTCGCTAGGCGGCGTTCGCTCGGCGCGCGGTTTTATAGTACGTTTACAGTGCGAATGATAAGTCGCCGCCGCCGAAGCGGATTCGGCAGCTGAGGAAAAGCTGAGCTGTTAGCATCTACTACTGTTGCCGGCGGCGGTTTTTCTCATTTTCTCTCGGAGCGTGGCGTCCGCGACGAGAGCGGCACATTTCTTGTCGCCTGCAAAGCTCTCAGCCACGCTCGGCAAGATCCCGGGAAGAACCGCGCAAAGATGGTCAAAGTTTTACCGCATGGAAGACGAGACTACATGACAGTTCCTTGTTTTCCTGCTTAACGTAGCAAAACGCAGTGCCGTAAAAAAAAAAAAAAGAAGCAGCGGTGCATCGTTGTTGTTGCGCTTCGGCCAGCTCTCCCGAATGAACGTATGCGAGACCATTGTTCCAAATGGACTCTTCCCGCATCAATAGCTGACCTCGTTTTCGGCGATCCGCCGCTCTTCTTTACGTCGCTTCGTCGTTCTTGTGTTTCTTTTTGTGTAGTAGAGGCTTTCGCTATTCAAAAAATTCGCGTTTCCTTCAAGCTGGTCGCGGTGTGGATGGCGGATCTACAGCGTGTCGGACGCAGTCGCTCATCGCAAAGTGATGCTTTTGCGTTTTATATAAAACTCATATAAACGTTACACGTATAACTCTTCGTCCTAAGGTACGTAGGTTTTATTACTTGAGTAGACTTTTCTCCAAGAGGCGACGAGAATTGTAACACAGACGCGGGCGATCATGTTAGCTATGCGATCACTCTAAAAACAAAAACAGTTATTTTGCCGTGAGTCCTACTCGCTGGGTAGCAGTAGGTGCAGCGCACACCAAAGACGCAGCGGTGCCATTGGCGGGTGTGATTCGTGCCTGCCGCGAAATTACTCAGCGCTATTTTGATTCGTCGTCCCGGCAGGTGAGTGTTTATCGAGGCCATCGGGCGACGCCATTGCTACAAACAAAGAGTGAAGGACCTAAAGAACGCACCGCGCAACGCATTCCGGCAAACGCTGATCGACTTGCGTCGGGCGAAATGCATCGCTTGGCGGAAAAAATGGATCCTGGACCGATACAGATTTATCCGCCAGCGACGATCGCATTTCGCCATCCGGCTCCAAAGTCCGCTCGTCGCCGGCGCGGATCGGCCCGTAAATTTGCAAATGTGAACCCACGCTTAAAGGGGCCCTGCAATCATATTTAAGCGTCTACCTTTTTTGCGGTTTCCACGTCTCTTGGGGTTCGGGCAAGCCAGCGGGCACGGAGAGAGTAACTAAATATCAGTTCGTCAATTTTTAACCGGACGACGCGGAAACCTCCTCCACCTACGGGGGCGACCCGCAGGTGCCAAAAGCGCGCGATATGTGACGTCTTTGGTCCTGGGCTTACTACTGGTCAGAGCCGCTAAAAGCTTCTTTTTTAGTCGAAATACAAAATATAAGTGGCGCGAACCATTTCAATTACGTTATAAAAGTAGTTTTTGTTCAGTATTTTAGATCAGAAAAAGAAACAAATGCAGTTTAGAAAGTACGGAAACACGGAAATGACCTGTCGTATACCCGCCACAAGCGGCCGAAAAAGATGGCGCATACTAGAAGAGCTAGTGGGATGAGGCGCCGACGAATGGCGAGCGTAGAAAGGTTCGAATGTACACTGCGGCGCTGCGGTCGCATACCGGCTCGAGGATCCGACCTGTTCCGAGCGTTTCGAAGGCTTTCGGCGCGGGCTTGGCTAGCGATTTTGCCATTTGGCGATATGGCAGCGCGAGGTGTATATTTTATGTATTTTTAGTTTACCTCGAAGTGTACTTGTATTACATACCGTATTCCATCGCGTTTTCGGATGTTGA
>JAZHYW010032111.1:0-12898 GCA_037355805.1 Ixodes ricinus | reverse complement strand
CTTACCAGCCCTATTTCGCCCCGTGGAAGATAACACAGAAAGGGTACGCAGCACGCATAAAAAAAATTAAGTGGAAACTTTCAAGAGGGGCGAGAAAACGTCGAATGCAAAACCGCAAAAACACAGGTAGAGAACCGCGCTGGAGCGGGTCTTCCCCAGCTCCAAGAGAGTGGCAGAAAATTTCTAGCTGATAGAGGGCGCGCGAGGTCGTACCAGCCGCATCAGCATCAGCAACATGGCGGCGGCCTGGGAGCGTTTTTTGGAAAGGTGGATAGTCCCCCTAAATCGGGGTCGCATTGCTTATACATCATACAAAATACCCTGCGCAGACATATTCCAAAACGAGTCACCACGACATCCGTGCTTCGTACGCCACGAGGCAACCAATTCAAGAGGTAGCTTTGTTGCATGGCATTCGAAGCACGGATGTCGCGGTGACTCGTTTCGGAACATGTCTGCGCAGAGTATTTTGTATGATGTATAAGCAGTGTGACCACGGCTTTAGGTTATCTCTTTTATTTTATCGTAGAATTTCTGCTCCTTCGTGTTTTGACTGTCAGCTGTCATGCTGCACTGCAGTGATGCAATTCGCGCACTTTCGCTGATATTGTTTAGCCAAAGTTATTTTATGCTGCGTAGCAGAATTGAAAATTGATCGGTATATTATGTTTGATAAACGAAATCAATATGAAAAATAATACAGTAGCAATCTTTAAAAGTAAACACTTGTTTTATTTGCCATGACACAATACAATATATATAAAAATAGTAATTTTATAACGATGTTCTGGTAGCTTATACAGATAAAAAAGACGTTAGAACGACGCCGGAAATTGGCGTTTCTTAGGAACTATCACACAAAACATTTCGTGCTGCAAAGTGACTCTTTTTGGCTATCATAAGCAATAACAATGCGACCATGCTGAAATTGCTTTTTTTCAGCGGCTATCACAAAAAAAATAACACTACACTCTAAAAAAAAGCCCGTGCGTCTACTTTCCCGTACAACACTTGGAAAGCTAATCACCATAACTCACAGAGGCAGCTCAGCGAATGTCAATGAAAAACGTATGATTATACAAAAAAAATGTAGTCTGAGTTGTGATACTAAGCAATGCAAGCGTGACTTTTCCTATTGCTTAATGTCACAACTCAGACTGCGTTTTTTGGTCTAATCATATGTTTCGGCATCGTGATTCGCTGAGCTGCCTCCGTGAGTTACGGTGATTGGCTATCCAAGTGTTCTTCGGGAAAAGTAGATTCATGGGTTTTTTTAGAGTGTAGTTACCTGCTTTATAGCGTTAAAACAAATTACGCGGCGTTTCTTGCAATCAGCAGAAGCTCAGAACTTCTGTTGTTTTTGAACGGCCATAAGCAATTTTCTGAGCTTCTCCGACATGAATTGAATCGGAAACTTGTCATTTTCAACGAGCAGACACTGGAGGAGCCCAAGGGTTTGTCCATATGCCGCAGGGTAGGAAAGTCCCCTTATGTAATACACGCATAAGCACATGACTAGTGCCTCCTCCAGAGTCGTGCTAGAGGAGAGTTTCACTGACTGCTTCCCAGAAACGATCTGTTTTTCCGAACCGAAGAAAATCTTGGGTTCCTGGAACTCTTTCGTCTGGGGTACGCTCGTCCTGCAAGCAGCAATTGTTCAAAAATTGTGGCAGCGTCAAAATTACATTTCTATTTTTGCATCCGCTTTTTCACGTACCGTGGTGATGAGAGAACTTCTGGCCAATCGAGACCGGAGGTGGTCTTCAATGTTCAAAATTGTTGTTGGGTCGTCTCCGCAGAAGGCCCTTTTCACCTCCTCCAGGTTTCCCAGCATGGTGACCATTGTGCTTTGGAACCGAAGCTCTGCTTCCACCTTTAGCTGAATGAGAAACCATAGTGTTTTCCTTTAGATACAAAGAGAAGGAATTACAATGAAGGTAATGAAGCGCTTTCACCTGTTTTCAAGCAGGCGGTAGGAAACAAGTGCGAAAATAAAATGCAAACAGTTTAAAGATTTGAAACCCAATCTGTAGTGACTGAATAGATCATCTAAAAAGTATAACTATTAAATATTGTAGGTAATATGCAAGGATGTATGATTTTACTGAACTTTATGGCACCAAACTTCGAACTTTCTGGCACCAAAAACGTATGTTCGTTTTCATATAATAAGTTTTCTAAGTTAAAGTTCGAAAAAATTACATCAAGCCCAGGTCAAGATCAAACCTCGTAAAATTGTTTTTTGTGCGAGTACTGACTCGCACGGAAAACAATTTTACGAGGTTTGATCTTGACCAGGACCTAGTGTAATTTTTTAAACTTTAGTTTAAAAAATTATTATATAAAAACAAACATACGTTGTTGGTGCCATAAAGTTCGAAGTTTGCGGAGAACGAGGTTTGCTCAAAATTGTAGTCAACCGAACTTAAAGTATACTATAGCGGACAATAAGGTAGTGAAAAGCCGACCATGCTTATTTGGAGCCCTTGAAAGTGTTCAAATACTCCCTGGGTCAAACTAGGGCTGGCATTCGAAACTTAGGTGCTGGCTTTTAAACCACTCGGGGACCACAGAGAAAAAGTCCAAATGAAGTTATGTTGCTCATATTGTGCGTGGATGTAGATTGTCAGTGAACGCTCAGCCTTGCACACGCGACTTTAATTTATTCGGGAAGAGTAGCGCCTGTATGCACTATAGCGTGCTTGCCTAACTAAAGTGTCCTTCAGACTTAGCACTTCCTCTTGACAAAAGTAGTTCGACAAGACTTTGAATATGCCAATATGGTAACAGTTCGTTGTGAAATCTTGACCTGTGGTTAGGGCTGCTTGCGCTACGTTATGCAGAGATAGCGTTCGATATGTGCATATTTTCTTTTCATTTCAAAAACGCAAAAAACGCTGTAATTCCTTTGGGAAACAAGCAATACATTTTTAAACAAAATTCTAGCACTAGCCCGGACACATTACGCTTGAGTTTATACGATGAAATAGCAAGTGACATTAGCTCATGACGTAACTTCTGCGACTGTTGATATTTGACACGAGAATTGACTGCTATTTTAAGTATTTTACGAAAGTCGTTTTTGTATTACCAAGACAAAGCGAGAACACACTTAGTAGTAGCGGCACATTATAAGACCCATATGCCTTGGAAAACATGAATTTTATTTGCGGCTTGAAGCTGCAAAAGAGATCTGATGCATTTTTTTGTCTTGTCTGTTTGTCTTCAATGTCCCTCTTTCCTTATCGTAAACATAATCAACTAAGCAATTCATTCATTTATTCTTTTTTTTTGTTTCTTCACAAACAACGTTTATGGCAACAGAACGTGAATAGAGCCTACCTACATACCAGAATACAAAAAGTTCATACTCACCGAGTTCGTTGTGAGCGGTGGGCGGGTGGCCGCAGTAAGCACACCACTCCGGGTGGTGCGTTCCACAGTGCACAGGGTCCCGGTAGAACTCTTTACACGAGCATTCCGTGCAGAACCCCCGACTTATTCCCCTCATGTCAACGTTCGTAGTCATTGCCCCGCTCTGAAAACAAGATTTGTAACGGTCATTTAACGGCCGTTGTCAACCTAGCCCTAAGGCGCTTGGGAATACAAAGAAAAAGAAAAAAAGCAATCTTCCGTTTATATTTTTCGCACGTTTGCGACACAGAAAAAAGAAATTCAACCAGCCAGCCACAGAAAACAAAGCCGAAAACAAACAACATGCATAAAATCTCCAAAAACAAAAGCATAGTCGGCGCCGAAAAAAAAAAAAAAAGAGACCGCTAGTTTTGCCGGCGCGACCGTCAAAATATAACGAACAAAAAAACACGCCAGGGAAAAAAACAAACAAACAAGAAACATGCACTCCCGGGCCACCGCTGCTCCCTTCCCCTCTTTCCGCAGACGGTCGCGTCGTACTGGACTAGACGCTCATTGCAACGCAACGCGAACGAGCGAAATAACTTTTTTGTTTGTTTTTTGTTTGAATTAGATGCTTCCTCCCCCCCCTTACAAACGCACACACACACTATCGCTTTTTGCTCGCCTCCCACTTGAAGCAAAAGTTGATACTTGATACCCTCTGCAACGCTGACGATGTCTACCATATACGGTTACGAACACTGACTGCCCGACGAGCTAGGGTACCTTTATCTGCACTTTGCTTTAGGGAGGTTGATTCCATCCTTTGTAGTACCCGATGCCGACAGTGCACACTCACGGATAAAGTACAAAGAAATTGCCGGTAATAAAATGGCGGGGTAGCAGTCCCAAAACTTGCAGCTCGAGCTGGGAGAAGATCGAACGCGCGTTCGAAATTAAAAAGTAGACAAGAGCGTCGGACACAAAATGGTCTGATATCACCAGCCTAAGACAGACGGATACACATTGGGACACCCCAGCCCGAACAATACCGCTACAAGTGTTTTGTGCGAAAGACAGCCATGCGGCTCACGGCAGGGCCAACGACGGGCGACGCTTTGTCCTAGCTGAACGAGCAGGTCCAGGAAGCGACCGCGGACTGCTGCAGTCAAGCTGAAAACTCTCACTCTACATGCAAAGCTCGTGCATTTCACAGCCAGCGTGAAAATATTGATGGCTCGTTATTCCCACCCGCAATGTACTCAAAACAAAGCGTCAATATAACAGGATTACTCACCCGAGGGAAGTCAAACGAGCATCATGACGCTTGCGACTCTCCGGCCACGACCGTTTCCAGCTCCGTGAATTGGCGCCAAACCTTAGCACCGTCTGAACTCTTTGCCGTGGATTAGTGCGCCGGCACCTCTCCTCTTGACCGAACTACATTGGTCCAGTTAAGAGGGACGAGTCCCCTCTTAATATAAAAAGACAAGCATGCATTTTTCTGTCGGTCTTACTCAGAGGGACGAAGCGAAACGGATTCCTTGGTCTCTCTTAAGGCTGCGGTCCCACGGCGGCCATGACATACGACGCTTTCCGCGCGTTTTTGAAATGCGATTGTGGCGTGTTCAAGCTTGCTAAAATTATGTGTTATATATCATCTTGTAGTGTACAACATTATCTTTCTTTTGATGTATGATTTGTTTTCCTAATGCAAAAAGCTAATTCAGTGGGCACCCGCGAATATTGGCCTTTTCGGCAAAACATGGTTTCGTAATACAGTGGTGCAGGGTTCACTATTGAAGCAATTTCTTTCAAATCTTAGAATGTTATAGAAAAAGAGTGCGTTCATTGTCAACAGAAGCCCTTTTTTAGTTTTTTAGTTTATTTTGACAGATATTCAATTTAGAAACACTGACTTCGCGGAAGCACATTCAGTCGCGAATTTTTTGGCACCTACCCGGTCATTTTATTTGAAACTTTTTACATGTGTTTGCAATTACAGTCGAAAGAGCTACGCTAAATTTCATCGTAATATGACCTAAACTTTTTTCGGAATGCTCACGTGAAAATTGACAAAAACAGTCAATTTTGGGAAACTTCACTTGGTAGTACAGATGTACAGCTCTTAGGGATGGGCATAGTTGAATAAAATTGTAGGCCCGCAAAGAAGAACATATTCTGCTTTGCATACAGAGGCCCTTTTTCTAAATTTCAACTTGGATTGTTTATAAAAAAGTTTGAATATAGGCCAAATCACGAATTTGTTGATAGTCAAAAACGAGTATTTGGACCCCTTTTGGCAGACATTTAGGCATATATCTTTAGTACAAAATAGAGTTTACTGTCCCAGAACCTCATTATCAGCTCACACTTTCGATGATCGTGCCTGAATATTAAATAAATCATAAAAAGACAGGAATTATAAATTGGAGGTCGTGTTGCGCCCTCTCTGTGATGGCGGTCGAAACGTGACTATGCGAAGTTCAGGAATACATCAAGGATGGCGCTGCTTGCAGCTGTGGTTGCCAGCTTCGGAAACTGGTTGAACACTTGGTTTCGCGCAAAAAAAAGTGCATAGAAAACCCGGCCTTGTAGAATGTGCTTAATTATTACATATAATACGGTACTTTTTGCTGATATAGCGTTTAGGAGGATTTTACGGTCGCTGTTTATATTGTCAAATTATTTTTTATGCGCGGTTCCGCCGGTGCACACTCTGCTGAATACAATCGTTTACGCGATCGATATCGACATTTCAAATCACCAAAATTGCCAGTTCCGTGTCGATACGTGCGCGTGACCCACGTGCTTTTGGTGCGTGTGCGCGTACACGTGTTTGCGGCGTCGTCCTTCGGTTGCTGCGAGTTTTCGTGTATTTATTGTACACTGCTTGCCTTCGTGTGCGCATCCCTCTCATTCTTGTAACTATCCCTGCTTTGTTTGTGTGCCTGGCATGAAGTGTATGTTTGTCTTTTTCTTTTCGTTCGCTGACTAAGCTCGCATCCCTCTCATTCTTGTAACTATCCCTGCTTTGTTTGTGTGCCTGGCATGAAGTGTATGTCTGTCTTTTTCTTTTCGTTCGCTGACTAAGCTCGTGTAAGTATCCTTCCTGCTGGCTGCAGTTCGTGTTTGCGTCTTGTCTGTGTCGCTTTGATTACAGTTCAGGTCGCCTGTTTATGGGGGGCGGAAAGCGGTGGGCGTCGCGCCGGCACAAGACGCCCAACTTTCGACAAAAACGCGGAGCGCGTTGTTGTTCTGCAGCGTAAAAAAAGAAAATAAACAAGGCACAAACTTTATTTATTAATTTTTTCTAAACTTTTACAAATTAAAAAAAAAGTTTTTTATTAAAAAAATTACTTTTTTTTTTTTCGAGGTGGGCTGAACGGAATAGAAAAGGTGACGTCGGCTTCTACTGTACACGGTCATAATAACGGGACAAATTTCGTTACATTCTTCTGCTAGAATGATAAGAGCATATATATTTTTGGCCGCGATGCAGCAACAAAGAAATGATTTCCATATTAGCGTTCGAAGAAAGCCTTCAATGCTAGCACTAACCCATAGGATGCAAACGTCTTGAATTATGCTAGCGCCGCCTGGCGTGCGGCGCGTTTGGTGTGGGCGAACTTGCAAATCCCCAGCAGACTCGATG
Source organism: Ixodes ricinus (assembly GCA_037355805.1). Classification (NCBI taxonomy): domain Eukaryota; kingdom Metazoa; phylum Arthropoda; class Arachnida; order Ixodida; family Ixodidae; genus Ixodes; species Ixodes ricinus. The sequence continues at coordinate 5,886 of JAZHYW010032111.1, read as the reverse complement.
GCAGTTCTGGGCCCGTCAATAATTTGTTTTGTTCGGTATCTCGACGGTTGTTACTGCTTTCGGAGGTTTATCTCATTGTTTTGCGCGCTATTGCGACCGGGGAGAATGGTTGTGCGTTTTATAAAGCTCGTTTCTAAACCGGCGGGTCCATCCGAAATGTCGTGTGCTTCAGGGAGTGACGCCTGTGAGGCTTTACTTTTTTTGACGGTGAGCAGGTGCGATTAAAGATTAAATTGAAAACAATATGATAGATAGTTAAATGGCTAAGGCACGTGTTTTGAGTGGTCCGAAGGATGGCTTACGGCAATAGCAATGAGGCCTCGCCTTTAGGGCGGCTAAACTCACTGAATGGAGCAGGGCGAGCAGGGGGCTCTGATCAAGACGTGGCTTTGTCGCAATACGTTCGAATCGCAGCGTTGCCAAATTGTTATACGATCGCACTCGATAGCAAAATGCTAGAATTGCTAGAATTGCATGAAAAAAAAATCTAAACTCTTACGAAAAAAATAAATCTTGCTACTCACCTCCCAATCCACGCTCGAGGAAGAAACACATAGACCTCCAACTAGAAACTAAATGTATCCATCGTATTTTGTTTATATAGGTGAAGGGAAGGGAAAAGGGCGAGAAGGTGAAAAGTCGAGAACAAAGAAACACCTCCCAAGCTTTCGAGTGCTTCTAAACACACAGACGGCAGCCTTAGAGGCTGTTAGGAAATAGACAAGACTACACAAGACAGAAACCCAATACGTCCATCTATTCTTTTTGTGTGTATGTTTTCCTTCTAACTAATAGGAATATTTTACTTTCTACGAAAAAGCTCGAGAGATTGCGCGCAGTACTGTGAAAGCCACTTGTGAGAGGGGGAGGAAAGTCGCTTTTGTAGAAATGTTGAGTGACGGGCTAATCTTCGAGGGGCACACTAGCGACCAGGATACGACGTGGCGACACACAAAAGGGGACCCTCTTCTAATCCTCCCCTCATCTTCACCTGCTTGTGTAAAGGTGCGTTCACACCGGCGATGCGATCTTGTCGCGCGATAACTTTTATTGCAAAAGCGACCATCGCGGGCAAAAAGCGACGCGATTTGAGCAGTCGCTTGCTGACCCGACTTTTTGGTCGTGGATCGGCTGAGCCAATAGGGAATTGTAGTAGACCGTTTTTCTCCTCCGCTACGGTATCCCTGAAGAAAATAGGGAGTTTTCGTAGATCGTTTCCGCTGTCCCGCAACGCTCTCCGCAACCAGCTACGCTAGCCGGAACTCTACAGTCAAGGCCATCGGCGCGCCGGCGCAGTAGCGGCTGCTTCGTTGCGGAGGGCTTAGCGGAGGGGGAAACGCGGTCTACGAAAACTCCCTAGTGCCGCAGCTGCGCATGCGCGCCGCCAGCCTTATCTGCATAGTTCAAGGTCTTGTGGCGGATTACGGAGCGCTATCCGGGTGCTTAGCGGGCTGCGGAAACGGTCTACTACAATTCCCCAATCAACGGCGTTCGGAGCGAGAGTTTTCGAGAAACGACTCGCCAACGAAAGCGTTGGACTCGCTCATCGCGCACGCCGGTGTGACCATCTAATCTTTTTGCGATGCCATCTAGTCGCGTCGCGCGACTGCTTACATCGCCGGTGGGAATGCGCTCACCCCTGTACCTTTGGCATTACTGCGCGCTGACAGTGCGGTGGAAGCCGCACGCTCCTTAGACCACTCAACCGAAGCCTGGCGACACGTGGTCACCCCTCTCCGCATACTCACGGGAGAGAGAGAGGTCAGGTGATAAAAGGCAGGCAAGTGATTGGTCCGGCGAACACGTAGCTCGCATTGGGATGCGGAGCGCGACTCGTAAAACGCGTTCTAGTAGACCGTTTTGGGCACCGGCTCCGAGTGTTGTGTAACCGCAGGACAACGTCAAACACATGTGTGCTCACGTTTATGCGTCCGGATCTAGCATCTGATACAGTGTCGACTAGGATGTTTCTTTTGGCCGTGACTTTCTACAAACAAAAAAAAAAAAAGCCGTGGTACTTTTTTGCTTTGCGCCCTGAATGAAAGCTGACCGCGTTCTGGCGATGATTCAAGCGACCAGTTGTGTCCCCCGGCTCCCCGGACCCTTTTTCCTCATTTTCCTCCAGTTCCGTGTCATTTTTCTTTTATAGACGTGATGGCCGTAGGTTTGCAGCCGGAGGAATATTTGTTCGATGCAGGACGGTCCATTCGTCACATGACGATTCATCACAGGCCGACTGGTAACAGGCCCGCTCCTTACAGCGGAACATGCGTCAAGGAGAATTCGTCACAAGGGCAACCACAATAGTTCGTCCTCTAGAAAATGCTTTTTTTTGTTTGTTTTTTGAGTGGGGTTAGGGGGTGGGGGGAGGGGTCAACCTGGCAAAGCCCCTACAAGGTCAGCATTGCTAATCGATCGATGGTGAACAAGCTGAAAGAAACGTAGCTCCGGGTTCAGTTCTGATCGAGGAATGCTGCGGTTACCTGGGCACGATTATTTTCGAACGCGTACTTCATTCTGAAAGATGGAGGTAATCGCAACGGTGAGAAGGAACAATGCACTGTGTTTTCGGAGTTGTCTCAAAAGATCGCAACCCAAAGCAGAAATAACGTCTCATACAGCCAGTCTTGTACGCGTTACTGAAAAAAAAAATTACCGATTACAATTACAATCACTTTATTGAAAAATGTGACTGATTACGAAGATTCGCCCTCTAAGGGACGTGCCTCCGTCGCTGCACCCGATGATTAGATGTTTCGAGAAATGTCAAGTTTGCGTTTTCTGTTTTTTTAGGTCTCGTACCTTCAGAAGCTACATAAAAAAAAATGAAAATGAAAGAAATAATGGGAAACAAAAATAAAGTTTTTTTTTCTTATTAGTTCCGCTACTCCGTTGAAAAACGAAGTCTAATAAATTAAAATTAGTATTATAACATTGCTGTCCTCGCCTATTATTTATACTGGTCAACCAGGCGGTGTTCGATGAAACAGCTCCGATGAAATGTCCGGACCCAGTAATACCTCACAGCCACTCGTGATCAGAGGTCCCAACACATCTGGCAAATTGAATGTAACGTTACCACTATACAGAGGGAACAACATCGCTTCCGTTAGTATTATTATTATTATTGTTATTACTATTATCACGGTTATAGCTATTACAAACACTCTAAATTCACTACGTTAGACGCCACCATCTTGTTGTAGGATTTTTTTTATTGTGCCCATTTCGTTTACACTAGATCTTACTGGTGTTTCATCGTAATTCGGGCATTGAAAGAACTTTTGCTGCCGATCCTACCATTTTTTTACCCTTTCGCAGCAAAGGGATATTATGATGGCATTACACACGAAATAAGAATGTAGCCACACCGTCCCAATCTCAAACTACAGCACAATGGCCTGACACAGGTGTAGTGCAGCAGTACGATGAGCAGGTTTGTATTTTCAAAAACCCCATGAAGCTATCCGGTGGTAAAAATAAAAGAACCGCCCATGGCCAGTGCGTACAAGAAAAGGCAGTGGTGACAGGAAGCGCAGGGCGTCTCTTTCTGTACGGCCGGCACCCAGGGCGCACTCATATGTACCCTGTTGCTCTCACGAAGTCGGGAGACGTTGACGCATTATCGAAGGTGTACCCTTTTTCACACATAGGCGTGCAACGCTGGAGAATGGGGGCGCGTGGTTTTGGAAAGCGCTTTCTACCATTTCTACGCGCGAGTGCTCCTGCAACCCAAGCATTGTGAACAGTTACGCACTCTCGCCCGTGCCTTTGCCAGCCCTGCACACAAGTTGTACAACTTCGAAAAAGCATAGTTCAAAATTGGCGGTCCTACTTTTCCATACCGCTGCAAAACCCCATCTCGCTCAGATCACTTGGCAGCTGGACAAGTTGGGGCAGGGGGCCTTCAGTTGGGGATTATCCGGTACATTGTCCTCTGAACAATGAACGGACGCGCGACGCGCCAGAGGGTGAACACGTGAAAGGAGGGGTGTAAGAGCGGAGAGGGAAACTCAAGGTCGCAAGCGACGGGAAAAAAAGGTTTCGAAATTGGCGCGGTGGTTCCGCAGCATTTCCTCACACGGACAGCCAACGCCGCCCTGGTGGTTCAACTAATGTCTTGTTCAAGATGGCCGCCGTGGTACCGCAGCCTTAACAAGTTTATGTCCCTCTGGATGTTACTATTTTATTTTTCCATTTACCTCTTAAAAGAACTTTCACCCTGAAAGCATCGTTGTCCCCTCTAAAATCAGAGCAGACTTGGACGTAGTTCAACTACTCTACTCAAACTACTGTAGTTTAACTACTTTTCCGAGTAACTTGGTAACTTTCAATTACAACTTTATTTGGGTAATTAGTAGTTTACTTTAACTACCTTTCTCAGGTAACTTCTACTCAAATTACTAACTACTTTCGAAATCTAGTGCTAATTTTGACCATCACAAAAGTTTGAGCGCGGAAATATATAAGGCGCCGGCAGATGGGGATTCCCGAACAAGATGCCCCCTCACATTCCGTTCCCACGCACTTATATTCGGCAGCCGTAGAAACTGCATCACAGGTGTCCTTGGGCCAAGGTGGCGACGAGCAGCCAAAACATAACACCGGCGCGCACGAACGCAGGAACAGATGCTTAACAAGCCTTGGTCGGGTATTGACCTAATCCGGTAATGCACGCAGGCGCCGCGCGTCTAGCTGTAACCGTGAAAGGCGGGGACACTCCAAGGATTTTTGTTGTTTTCGTGTTTTTTGTCTTTAGTGCGTTCTGCCTCAAGCGGTTTGGAGGTTTCATAGGAGGCGCCACTGGATTGACCTCGCAGCTGGGCGCCTGTTCCCATGGTCGCCTCGTCGTCAGCGCATACTCCCTTGCAAAGCCGGACTCCCCCGCGCGCAAACGCAGTCACGGATAATCCGTTCATGGGAGCACGTTCCCGCTTCCAGCTGCAACTGTACGAGCGACGATTCTTGTTCACGCAATCCTTCGAGTCCTTCCGACCTTCCACGCCAGGGAGACCTCCTCTTTGTTGAAAACGATTTGCTTGTCAGGTGTGTCAGGCGCGTCAGGATACCGTAGTCACCTGCGAGGATAGCGAGTCACCCTTGGGAGATCCATTTGTTGGACCCGGCGTCAGCGGCGAAGTATACTTCGTTTCATCTTCTGTTAAACCAAAACAACTTTTTCTTTTCAGTAGCGTAGCACTAGCACTGCAACGAGATGCGCAATCGTCCGGATGATCTCATCGTCGTGGCGAGAGACTTGGTCCCTTGACGGTCAGGTGCACTCGCTCAGCGTACTCTCCGAATGTCCTGGGATTAAAGAGGGGCCAGTCATAACAATCTTAAATTGCCGAAGAAAAAAATAAAAAAGGAGGAGAGTTTGTTATAAAAGACCCTCTAGCCGAGGGAAACCTCACATGTTTCGTCATGGACACCTAAGATGCCGACGCTGGCTTAAACGACCCTGCACAGCCTGTTTCTGAAATTCAACGCTGCCGTTCCATCCAGCGCGTCGGTGGAACGTCTTTTTAGCTTGGCTGGGGACGTCTTGGTTCATCTGGCTCTCTCCGATAAAAACTTTGAAAGTCAATTGCTTCTGCGAGCGAATAAACTATTTTGGTTAAAACGCAAGCCATAAAATTACAGCATTTAGTTTAGGCTCGCAGGGTTTTTCACTGATCAAAAGTGCTGTTCATTTTGCTACCACAAAAATATAAAAAAGTAACTTCGAAAGTAACTTCAAAGTAACTCGCTACTTTTTTACAGTAGTTAGTAGTTTACTCAATTACTATTACAAATGCGTAATTTCTACTCTACTCAAATTACTTTTGGCGTCGATACTCAGTAACTTAACTTAACTACCTTTTTTGAGTAACTTGTACATGTCTG
>JAZHYW010032110.1:0-22913 GCA_037355805.1 Ixodes ricinus | reverse complement strand
ATCAGCAGCAATAAAGTACTATCAAGTTCTACTCATGGCAGTATTTGGCAAGTCAGAATAAGTTTCATCTAATTTTTTGTGAGTATTGTTTCGTGACCACACAATGTGAAAATTAACAAACTTAGTCAATGTGAAACCTTGAATACAGCCAAAGCACCTTGTTTGTTTTGATTCAAGGATAGTAAAGCCAGAGGCCAAAATTTTGAGTAGACCAGTGGATTTCACCTCATTGCATGCATGCAATGAGGTGAAACCCACTGCTCCCACCCTAGCTAGCTCAACTTAAATTTTACTTGCTTTTTCTTAATAAAATGTATGTAAGCATGAAATTAATCTGTTTGTACACTAAATGGGGTGGCACTGAAGAGGGTAGGAACATTTTAGGCTCAATGGTGCAAGCTGCCACCCACTACAAAAGGTCATAAAGCCATTATCATATAACCATCTAGCCAGAGGTACGAAGGGACCTTGTTGAAACACATATAACAGCATCCTGCCTAGTGCTTAAAAACATCTGTTTCTCCTGCAAAAAGAAAAGGATAGCGCAGTGAGTGGAACAGGAGTAAGATATAATGTAAACTGCATCTATTAGAGCAATATGCCAGAAAAAAATTGTATCAGACCTGATTAGAGCCATAGCTTTCTATCGGCTTTCAAGTTTATGATAAACTGCACCGCAGCAAAATGACCAAGTTGTGTGCAGCAATGCAAGCAAAGGCAATGCTAGCAAGTGCATAGCTTTCGGAAATGTCTTTTATACGCATGAAAACAAATCATTCTGCAGAGCGCCAACCACACCGTACGAGATGGTGTATGGTAAAGTTTCACAACCGAGTCTTGCATTGTCAGTCCAGTTAGAGTACTATCCAAGAGGCAACGCTAAATTTACCACTAAAGGATGCATAACAAACATAGTACAATATTGAATTATGATAATTAAGATGGCTTTTAATTTGTTCGATATCTATGCGGACCTTCAATATCAATTCAGCATTCCGACTGATTTGCCAATTTGTTATTTCATTTTTATCAGAGGTTCTTCGGCATGGTTCGTTCCTTTGGAGGAGATGAAGACCACCCGACCGTCATCACATTCAGCTACATCTACCGCTTACTGAGCCTCTACACCCCAATCAAGACTGCTCTGAGAGGGAACATTGACGGAGAGCCCAGCACAGTCCTGGCAACCATGGAGGAGGCAATGCGGCTCAAGAAGAAGGACAAACAGTCGTCGCAAGACAGGCTGGAACTTTTAATCTCCGGAAAGCTTTCTAGAGCTTTGACTAACACAGAGCCAAAGTCCGTTACATTTGACCACGACTACACTGCACCCAATGCACATGACTGCATAATGTTTTACATCAGTGGTTACATTGTATACAAATTTTCAAAGCGTGGTGTTTGCAAGTTGTGCCTCAGGGATATTGAGGCACCATCAGATGTTGCGGCTGGACGGACAGCCTACCTGACTGCACTCAGGTCGTTCAAGGAGGGCAGCCTCAAGCAGCCGTCCCTGAAAATGTTCACTGCTTTTCAAGTGGTGGAGGAAACAGTGGCAGCGGTCCTGGATGGAACAAACATCTGCGGGGACATTTTCTGGCTTGTTCTCGATGCGCTGGAAGAAACAGCTGTGCCAAGACTCGGTTGTTCTGTTCACGCCGATGAGTTCACATGTCAACTCCTGAGATATTACATCTGTCTTAGAATGCATTTTTTTCTAGAGATACTTCCAAGAGGCTCAGTCAGTCTGAAGAGGTTGCCAATGCCAGGAAAAAGGCTAGGGTGATGTAAACAAATTGTGGTGAGGTCTTCGTGTGCCCACAACTCATCCACAAGCTGATGCCATGCAACGATTTTCTCACTTTCGCTAAATATTATACGGAAAGCATCCTTGAGGCTCATAATGAAGGAGAAGTGCATTAGTTTAGCTCAAAGCAAGGAGCACGGGCTCGCTCGCGCTTATAACCTTCGCTGCACTGTCACCCGAGGGTGAACGAAGTATACCTGTAGCTACACCGTGGCCCTGTGGCTACGTCACCATGCTTTGCGAAGGCGAGAAGAAAATAAATAGTCCGTTTTTACTCTTGAGATTAAACGCCAAAAACAAAGCTTCTGGCTCAGCACGTTACATGCCAGCATACTTGTGCCACGCTTGCGTCAGCATGCTTGCGTAAAGTACGTAAAATTCGAACTCGAAATCGTTGCATGGCCCCTTTAACTCAGGCCTTTGTATTACTTGTTCAGAAACTAGTCAGTGGGAGACAAGCGGACGAAACAATTTAGGTTTTGGCATCTGCTTTTGTGTACAGTAAAAAATATTGACCTTGTATATATATGACATATGACTATAAATGTTTTTACCTGGGCTTCATCTTCTCCATAGCGTTTTTCTGTTGGCTGGTGTTGAAATATACTCAATGGCATGAGAAAATCAACATAGCCAGCCATAAAATATGCCTGTAGACATTTCGAAACTCCTCTCGCGAAAATCGGTATCTATTTGGTAGCCACTGAGCCCAACAAGCGCGGGCTCGCACTTGTTGGGCTGGCACGCTTCACTGGCACTGCACAATCGAGACTGGAACGCACAGAGCTTCGAGCGCGTCAACTTCCTGTGGCAATGCAGACAAAGCTACGGGAGCGCGAGCACTAAGCTGACTGAGCCACGGCCACTCGATGCGCTTCGCTTCTGTCTCGGAACGAGAGAGCATCGAGCTGCCGTGACTGAGTGATAGCTATACGCGCCGCACGCGCACTGCTTCTCTCGTCAAAAATGCCACCGAAAAAGCTCCAGGTAGGCAGAGAATCAGGCGTGCTGAACTTAGCTCGTCCATCAAATCAGCGTGCCCAAGATAATAACGGCGACAGAACGAAAGCAATGCCCCCAACGCAATCGAAGCGTTCGGATACTTACGCTCGTATTGGTGTGCTGCGATCACGGCCAGCAATGGAATTGCCTTGGTAAGACGGCACATCTACTATTACAGTATGTACAAACTTGCCCTGATTGTAGCCACCGGATTGTGGCGCCGACGAATTTGGGTTGTTCGAAACGCTTCGCGCTGTCAGCACAGCTAAGGCGGCGGCGTTTTGAAATAATACAAAGCGTATGCCATGATGGTCCTACCGCTTATCATGCTCAAGTTGTATTTTTACTGGCGAAAGGGCGAAAACCAACCGTAAACCATGCTGGTCGCCGAGGAGTCGGGTTGGGACTCGCAAACAGTTGCAGCGGTTGGCAGCCGCGGAGCAGTAGCAGACGAAAATGCGCGGATTAATGCGCCGGCAGCGCCACCTCGCCGCAAAAAAATCGGACACGGTTTCGGACCCCTCCAATGTACAGCGTCTATGGGAAGTTCCATAACTGAGTTGATCTAGTAACGGTGGTTTGATCTGGGTCGATATGTTTCTTCTCGGGTGTTGATGCTGAATAAAGATATTGGTTCCCGTAAAAGCGGTCCTCCTGCTTTGGGAATTGTGCGACCGTTGTGATTGCAACCATAGCTTCAATACCGCGAAGATACCTACACAAGAATTTGCGAACGATTTGGCTGGAGGTGATCGGGCATTCGGCTCGCGTCAAGTTCGTCCCCTGTAATTTTGCTCCGAAAGGAAAGTAGCTCCACGTTTTGCAGTGCACCTGGCCCGCCAATGCGAAATTTTGTAGGTCGCGTTTTATTTGCGTGGCGTCATGACGGTCACTTACCTTGATCTCGGATGCCATGCGAAAAAATAAGAACAGAAAAGCTGGAAGGGCCACATATTTATTTTGTTGATTTATTTAGACCCTCTCGGTCTCTGATTACCACACATGGATAAAAGCTGCGAGACGCTTGTATTGGAGCGTACCTCGTGCATGATAGAAGGCTAGAACGCCGCTTTCATGGTCGCCTGTTGCGAGCGTTGCAGATGTTTTCAGACGGCGGATGAATAGCAGATGAACGAAGTCGAAAACGGACGATGACGCGCAGCTTTCCTGTCCACGTATGCGCATGGCAGATGACGATAGACGATGATGTGAAATAGCAGACGATGCCGGACGCTGCCGCGCGTTTGCTCCCACGACTAGCAGGTTGTGTCAGAACTTCAGGCTACACTCTAAGCAAAAAGGGTGTCACCTTACGCCCTTTTTGTCCCATATAATGCATCCCCAAACTTTAGTTCGACGTACAGCGCACTATAGTCAAACAGACGGCCTCAAATTTTACGAGGGGCTTGATAACGGTGCGATATAACCTTATTAAATAGCTAAAGTACGTATCAAACACCACAGAAAGAAAACACTGAGGTTTTGCAGTAGGGCCAAGAAAACCCCGAGTATTTTTTTTGTAGTCAGTAACACGTACATTAGCTATTTTAATAAGTTGTACCACATGGCTATCAAGCCTCTCGTGAAAGTTAGTACCGTCAGATCGACGTCAGTGCGCTGTACGTCGAATTGAAGTCACAGGGTGCATTATATAAAGGAAAAAGGGTGTAATAATACACTTTTTTTTTCTGAGAGTGTAGACGCACCGGATGTCGGGAAAATGGAGACAATAGGCTTCCGGCCGTGTTCGGTCGAGCAGCCAAGCCCCAATCCAGTAGTAATGGGCGGGGCCACTGATCTGTGAGCGAGGGAACGGGGTCGTGACCTCCACCTAAATTGAGTCTAATAGCGTAAATATTGCACCAAAGTTGTTTTTTTTTTCGTCCAAATATAATGAAACAAATATGTGTCCAAGTTATGCCCTTTCTTTTCAGTTTAGTGTTTTTCTAAGGCTTGATTTTATAAAGCGGCTAGGCTGCGAACAAGGAATGAATTTCGCTCGGCGGCGTTCGCTCGGCGTGCGGTTTTATGGTACGTTTACACGTACGAAGATAAGTCGCCGCCGCCGAAGCGGATTCGGCAGCTGGGGAAAAGCTGAGCTGTTAACATCTATAACTTCTGCCGGTGGCGGTTTTCTCATTTTCTCTCGGAGCGTGGCGTCCGCGACGAGAAGGCGGCACATTTCTTGTCGCCTGCAAAGCTCTCAGCCACTCTCGGCAAGCTCCCGGGAAGAACCGCGCAAAGATGGTCAAGCTTTACCGCATGGAAGACGAGACTACATGACAGTTCCTTGTTTTCCTACTAACGCGTAGCAAAACATGCAGTGCCAAGAAAAAAAAAAAAGAAAGGCAGCGGTGCATTGTTGTTGTTGGCGCTTCGGCTCGCTCTCCGAATGAACGTATGCGAGCCATTGGTCCAAGTGGACTCTTCCCGCATCAATAGCTGAACCTCGTTTTGGGGATCCGCCGCTTTCCTTTCGTCGCTTCGTCGTTCTTGTGTTTCTTTTTGTGTAGTAGAGACTTTCGGTATTCAAAAAATTCGCGTTTCCTTCATGCTGGTCTCGGTGTGGATGGTGGCGGACTAGAGCGTGTCGGACGCAGTCGCTCGTCGCAAAGTGATGCTTTTGCGTTTTATATAAAACTCATATAAACGCCACACGTATAACTTTTCGTCGTAAGGTACGTACGTTTTATTACTTGAGTAGACTCTTCTCGAAGAGGCGACGAGGATTGAAACACAGACGCGGGCGATCATGTTAGCTATGCGATCACTCTAAAACAAAACAATTCCTTTGCCGTGAGCCCTACTCGCTGGGTAGCAGTAGGTGCAGCGCACACCAAAGAAGCAGCGGTGCCGTTGGCGGGTGTGATTCGTGCCTGCCGCGAAATTACTCAGCGCTATTTTGTTCGTCGTCCCGGCAGGTGAATGTTTATCGAGCCATGAGCGACGCCATTGCTACAAACAAACAGAAAGGACCTGAAGAACGCACCGCGCAACGCAACTTCCGGCTAACGCTGATTGACTTGCGTCGGGCGAAATGCATCGCTTGGCGGAAAAAATGGATCCCGGACCGATACAGATTTTTCCGCCAGCGACGATCGGATTTCGCCATCCGGCTCCAAAATCCGCTCGTCGCCGGCGCGGATCCGGCCCGTGAAATTTGCAGATGTAAACGCACACTTAAAGGGGCCCTGCAATCATATTTAAGCGTCTACCTTTTTTGCGGTTTCCACGTCTCTTGGGGTTCCGGCAAGCCAGCGGGCACGGAGAGAGTAACTAAATGTCAGTCCGTCATTTTTTAACTGGACGACGCGGAAACCTCCTCCACCTACGAGGGCGACCTGCGGTGCCAAAAGCGCGCGAAATGTGACGTCTTTGGTCCTGGGCTTACTACATGGTCGAGAGCCGCTAAAAGCTTCTTTTTCATCGAAATACAAAATATAAGTGACGCGAACCATTTCAATTTTTTATAAAAGTAGTTTTTGTTCAGTATTTTAGATCGAGAAAAGAAACAAATGCAGTTTAGAAAGTACGGAAACAAGAAATGACCAGTCGACATACCCGCCGCCGAAGCGGCGGAAAAAAATGGCGCATACTAGAAAGGGCTAGTGGGATGAGGCGCCGACGAACGGCGAGCGTAGAAAGGTCCCGGACGTACGCGGCGGCGCTGCGGTCGCATACCGGCTCGAGGATCCGACCGGTTCCGAGCGTTTCGAAGGCTTTCGGCGCGGGCTTGGCTAGCGATTTTGCCATTTGGCGGTATGGCAGCGCGAAGTGGCTCCCGTTCCGGAACTGATATTTACCCCGTGTTTGCTGTCGCTTGTGGCCAATGAAGTGTTATGCCGAATTAGTCTGTAATCGCGCAGCAAATGCAATGCGAGCCGCCCTCGCCGCCCGCTTCATACAGCCTATCCAACACGTGTTTTTAGTGGCGCCCTCTCGAGCCGTCGACACGGAGTGCGGCAGCCGTGAGCGCTCGATGAGCTCACTACCCCTCCTCTAGTTCACGGCCACTCAAGCCAGGACCTACGACGTCATGAAGGAGGTTATTTTTGCTTGGTTTTGTAATTCTAATTTGCCTATAACTTTTAAAATAAAGCGAAATTTGAGAAAAGTTTCATTAAGTTACTACGTTCAGTGCGCTCAGGTTCGGTGCAAATTAAAAACCAGTCAAAAAGTTGTTGCAGGGCCCCTTTAAGCCTGATTTGCATGGTGCGATTTCACTTGCGATTTCGCAGTTGCGACGCAACTCGTGCGGCAAAAAAGCGCGTTGAAAGCTGTGAGGCTCACCGTCACAGATGAGAAATCGCAAGCAAACTCGCACTATGCGAATAGGGGCCTTGAGGAGGTACACCGGCGATTGTTTGAGCTACCCCAGTTAACTATATATTCGAAATCACCGATCACCTTTTCCGGTACGCTACTTAGTATCGCGAAATTCGAACTTTGTTATTTTGAAATCGGGAAGTGAAAATGATACCGAAACGGACATTCAAATGTACCCTCACTTTTCAGTGCCTTGACGTCAGGGGAAGGCCGGCTTACAGGTCGAGCGGGCAGTCTAATTATAGACTTCGTCGAGCATTTATTTGGTGCCTCTTCGCGGGAGCCGGAGCGAGCTTCCAAAGCATTCATTCGGCACCATGAAACCGCTCGTAATCAGTTGGCAACAAAGTTTACAGCCCAAAGACTGAAGCCCTGCTTTCCTCTGACGCCACTTTTTCATTCTTGCCCGTAGAGACCTTCAGTTTGATAAACACGGTGGGGAACAAAATTACAGCGGAGCTGTTAAGGGCCGGTTTCCCCAGGATCGTGTCCGGTACCAAACAAATGTCGACACCCGTAGTCGACACAACACTCTGTTTGCCGCCGTCGCTCATAGATGGCGGTAGCTGTCCAGAGTGTTGTGTTTGCCGGTTGTCTGCTTGCCGCCGTCGCTCATAGATCGCGGCAACCTTTTCCAGCCTCGGCAACCAGACAACTGGTTGCTGCCGTCGCTCATAGATGGCGGCAACATTTCTTCGGAGGAAGAAGAGTGGGAACGGAACGAGCAACGATGTGCGCAGCAGCGCGAATGGTTCCGCAACCGCCGCAAGGCCGCTGTCGCCTGAAGTTCCACTGCATCGAGCGCTTCAGATTCAATTGTGAAAGAAGAGCAGATCGCTCGCCTGGAAAGCCACTGCCGAGAACAGCAGCTACAGCTCAGCCGCTCTTTCTTCTTCACCAAAGTGGAAAGGCTGAAAGATTTTTTTAATGCAATTATTTTGCGACAAAAATATTTACAGTATATATAGGGGAGGGGGGAGAATTCTTGAAACGGCAGATGATAACTGCAGTTCGCATTGATGGGTTCCTCCCTATCTGCTCCACATGGACGAGTCCTGACGTCAGCGCTAGTTCGAACGTAAACCACCAATCAAACTCTCTTAAAAATAATAAAATAATAAAAAATAAAACGTTTGTTTGCGTGGAGCTATTTAGTATGTGCAAGACTGTACCTGAGCGATTATACCGTGACACACTTCCGAAAGGTATACACGCTCGACCGCTTCAAATCTCCGGGGTTCCGGCGGCTTAAAATCGTCTTTCGTCGATCGAGCAAAAAGCCCGTTCGCCAGGAAGCGACACGACCAAAAGCCCGCTCGACTAATTCGCGCAAGGTAGGTATAATGTAAGCAAAATAAAGAAATATAAAGCGTAAGGCGGAAGGAAGACGACGTCTTTATTGGTACAGGCGCCGCGCCATTACGAAAATGAGCACGCTCGCACTCATTAGGCAAATTACCTTAATAAAGCCAATGTCGCTCTAGGCGCAGGCTGGGTGCGTTTTGGAGCCCTTAATTAAGCTCAGTGTACGGACACTCCGTTCCCGGATTATCTTGTGGGCGCCGCCATTTTGGTGCCTAGTGCAGAGCGGGCGCAAACTGGCGACAGTGACCATTTAAAAACGAAACGGCCACTTCCCGTGCTTCAGACGCGGTGTCAAACAGCTGAAGCAATAGCGTATTTTCTTGATCTGCCGCAGATTGTTTCAATATTTCTCGGGGAAAAGAAAATTTCCTAGGATTCAAAAATAAACCTTCAGATAATTGGAAATCGTGATTTTAAACCAGTGGTTCTGAGTTTCCCTCATCGCGTTTTTATTGTAAACGTCGCTGAACAACTGCCGAATGCAAATAGGTCGAAGTCACACTGCCCACACCTCATAGCAAAAAGACACGGGTGTTCGCGACAGACACGAAAACGGAATGATCCGCGCAAACGACTTCAAAGCATGATCGAGAGATGTTTGCTTGTTTGACCAATGTAACGGGACCGATGTAACGGGAACGTCTCGGATGTGCAAAAAGGGTTCCTTAAAACACTCTAGTGTCTCCAGACTTTCTTTCGTGGAATGTGTTAGCAGTGTCACCCTGGTTGCTTTAGAGTGAGACGGTTTGGTTCGTGCCGCTAATGAGAGCCAGGCAAGCCAAGTTCGGCTCAAAAGCAACAAAAAAAGTGTAGAAAAAAAAAAGAGAAGTGGCTGTCGTTATCAGTTTTCTTCTTTTTGTCGTTCTCGCGCGCGCCAAGAAAAAGGAATATAAGAACATTCGGAGGTATAAAGTGCAGAAATGCAAATGTAATTGGTGGATTAATCGATGTGCTCCGAACAATGAGGTTCTTAAAAGACTTGAGGCGCGATTGGACAAGTGTGATTCGTTGTTTTATTTTTGTTTTTGTTTTGTTTTTTGTCTATGTTTAACCTGAAGGTGATGTTGCGTTCTTTTTTTTTTGTGTGTGAGTGATTTTTTTTTATGACAAAATTGGAGCATGGTTTTTGACGTCCTCGGCCCCTGAAGTATAAGCAGGAGGCACATGGAAAAGTTAAATGGGATTCTGGTGATGAGGAATTAGTGCGTTTTGAAATGTGGCTGGAAAAACTTGAAGTAGTTGCGCTACTACAAACATTCAACCAACATGAGAAAAAATTTTTAAAAAGAACAATACAGGCCATTTTCAACTCCCATTTCGTAATTAAGGGTCATGCGCTTGAAAAAAATATTTCATAAAATTAGGGAGGGGGAAGTCTTTTTTATTTTGTTTTTGCCAAAACATTTTTAGGAGCACTTTTTGTTTTTGAAAAAGTTGTATTAAATAAATATAAACAGAATCATATTGTTTGGACAGATTTTTGTTTCTTCAAAAATCGAGTGATATAAAACAATCACTTGACTACGACGACAGAGTCGAAGTATGAAAGTCCTCCGATATAGATAAACGTGCTGGCTTGCGTTTTCTGCTGCCTGAGAAAGATCTACGACAAACGCTTTACATTGCTCACCTTTTCAAACCTGCGCGCCATCTGGTAGCGGTTGCGGCAGTTATACGAGTCCGCCATTGTGTGGTCACATCCTCTGAGACCTTAGCTTCCTTTATACTCATAAAGCCTGGCAGTTCGACGACGGAGCGGTGGAGTGCCCGATCGCAGATTTGGAGCGCGAGGATCTGGTAGCACAGAGCATTTCTCGGGGAACCTGGACGTCAGCGCACAGCTTTCGCAGCGGCGAGTAACCGAAGCATGGTTTTCAAACCCGACGAGAAAAGAAGCGGTAGCGCGAGGAACGCGAGGAGCACGAGCGGACATTCCATCGCTCGGGACAAGTGTGTTCCGGCGTCTCGCCGCAGCGGAGCGCCCGTTACATGCCTCCTTTCTGCCGCTCTGCCTTTTCACTTTCGTCGGCCGCGTCTATGTCCGAGCATGTATTGAACGCGAGGGTTTTGTCAGCGTTCGTGCGTGAGTTCGGATCCCATCACACGCTTCGTGCCCAATGAATGGATGGATGGATGCTAACGGCTGTACCCTTTATAACGACGGTAGCTTGCGCCACCTAGCCTAGAAATTAAAAACCAAAAGTACGATTTCTTTCTTTCGTGAATGTGCTTCCCCTCTGCAATTTCGTAACTATCACCAGGTGGTGTGGAATATCACCAAGATGACCTTTTGGGAGAATGGGCAAAAAAACAACTAAAAACATCACTGTTTACCTTTTTCCCCCGGCGAGGGAGTCGCCAATTTTCCTCTGGTCAAACCCAGTCGGCGGTTCCCCGGCAACGAGCCCGCTTTGAGACAGGGTAAGAATTTGGGCCAAAGCCACACGGGAGGGAGTCCCAAAAAATTACGATTGCCAACAGTGCTTAACCAAATTTGGAAAATGGTCTAGTTGAGTGATGGCTGTGGAATGACTCGACAAGTGCTGAAAAGTAAAGAGTGCAAGCATGTTTTTCTTTTGACGATAATGCAATTCAATGCAAAGGTGCAAGCGAGCTCGACGAATACTGATGAATATAATCCATGGAGGAGAGGGAACAAGAGGGAAAAAGGACGCGCACCAGTCACCTAGCTGTGTTTGGAGATTTGTGTTTGTCCTTTGCTCCCCTTGTTCCCCTTCTCCAGGGATTATTTTCAGCATGTTTTTTTTTTTCTCTTTTGAGAATTTGAGCGTGGACGCATTTTAGACCTTTACATCTCCAGTGCGAGCTTCGTGCCTCTGATAACACATGCTCATGGCGTGAGCACGCGCAACCAAAGCATGGCGGAAGGCAAGGAGCGCAGGATGATGGCGGAGCTTTTACCGCGCTCACAAATTGTCGCCGATAATGAAAAGTTATGAATAAAATAATCTTTCTTCATGAACGTACTATTGATTAGAAAAGAAGGTAATGACATAATGTATGCAGCTTCCTATGTGTTTTTTTTTATTAATCCGATATCCACCTTACTTTCAAAACAACGAGTCACAAAACACGCGAGAATGACAAAACTATAAGTACCGCTGAGCCGGCATCTCCTTCTAGTTTAAGAGATAGTTTGGACAATGGAACTGTGCAATGCGCTAGATAAAATGCAACATGCAAACGAACAAAAAGGTTGCTTGGAAAACACGAGCGTACGCACAATACGAGCTGCGCCTAGACAATTTCGAAATGCATTCCCCGTTGCTAAGCCCTCTCGTACTTATACGAAATGAAAACAAACATTTTTTTATTCCCTTGAAGCACCTTGCAATGTTCTCGCGCTACTGCTTTTTTTTTATTTTTTATTGCGAAGGCAATAACTATTTTATGGAGCAGAGCCGGTCGCGTCTCTAACCGCAAAAAAAGCTCGAAAGGAAAGCCCATTCTTTTATTACTAGATCCTAGATCGTTTGCTGCCGTCATTGTATTGCGTTCTTAAAAATAAACATCTGTAAGTTTCTGATCTTTTTTTTATTTGGTTTCCCTCATAGTCTGTTTTTGCGTTAAGCGTTTAAAAGTCTCGGTTTCGTCAAATGCCCTTTTTAGACGAGAAACTTGGACCGCTTATAAAAGATGACCTGAATATCAATTGCAGTTTATTTTACTCCCTGTTGATATAAACTTGGAGCGTGTTGGTTTTGGACAAAGACGACAGAAACAAATGACATACTTGTGAAAACCGGACACTTCTTCTTTTTTGGGAAGAATTGTACGTCGTCTTCTTTGTCTTAAGTGAGTCATTCTTTCTGTTGTCTCTCATTCCTAGTTACCTAATTCCTCTTTATTTTTGTTGATTTCTTACTGATGAAAAAAGAAACATATCATGAAGCGGGTAAACACTTAAAAAGTTAACACTGAAAAAGTTTTGACACACTAGAATTCTTATAGTTTGAAGTCAGATCAAATGAGAAGATGAGTGACAAAGCGACAAAATTGGGTTGAGTAACTGTGGAGGGACGAGTAACGATATTTAGCTATTTCTCGAGAAGAGCGTGTACAACACACGTTATCCTATTTCGATTTTCTCCTCAGCTGACGCCTATGTCATTCACAGCAAAAGAACTAAAATGAAATGCGTTAGCCAGAAGGTAAAAAGGTGCCCATGAAAGCGTTAGAAAGCTAGGTTTTATTTACAGCACAAAGATATTGGCAGGCTGCTGCTGCTGCTGCAGAAAAACGACACATTCAAAGTAGCGGAAAAGCATATTGTTATATCGTTAGTTTTGGGCCGTTTCTTTTGAATCTCAGAATCGTGCAACGTACTTATTGTTACTTTCTGAGCGACGTACAAGTAACCGCATTTGGTTACTTTTTTTTTCCAGCAACGTGTATATGTCGGCACACAACACAATTACCTTTTACGACATATATCTTTTTTGAGCGTGCTGCATTCCGAAATCAAAACCTCAGTGCGTGTGACATTTAATCTTTTTTCTTTTGCTTTTTGAGTGCAGGGATTTAATGCGGGTGCGCTAAAGTAGCATTTTGTTTTTTTCGCGGTGCAACAGGTTCCGGTACTTCAACATGCAACCTTACTGCGGTGTTGGCCCTCAGGCTAGGTGGCGCAAGCTGCCGTCCCGATATGAGGTGTACCACTGATCTCAATGACAATTGCTGCATCGCGTTTGACTTCGTGCACCGCCTATGGACGGGAATGCGGCCACGGTCGGCCATCTTATTGGTAGAGTTATATCATCTCTAGCCATCATAGCAACATGGCGGACAGCGCAATGGCGGCAGGCTGCCATAAAATAGCCGTAGATCTAGTACACCGTACCGTGGGTGATACTTCGTGATTGATTGGGAAGTTGTTCGACGAAGCAGATTCTTGAAAACCCGGCGTGAACGGTAGCCTCGTCTTCATGAGGACCCGGCGAAAGTTCTAAGAAAGCGCAGCACCGGGGGAAAGCAGCGCAGCTCGCATCGCAACAGACTACGTACCGGCGTCTGCTTTCGATGCTGCTTTCGATGCGACTTTCGATGCGTGCTGTGCATGTTTTTCCCCGCTGCTGCGTGATTTCGTGAAACTTTCACCGGGTCCTCAAAGACCGGGCTACCGTTCACGCCGGGTTTTAAAAACATGTTTTGTCAAACAATTCTCTTAATCAATCACGGAATATCACCCACTACTATTTTGATGGCAGCCTGCCACCACAACTGCCAAAACGCCGTCTGCCATGGATGGACGATGGCGGCTGCCAGGTGGCTGCAGCAGCTGCATCTTGGCCAGGAGGTGATATAACTTCACCGAAAAGATGGCCGCCGAAAGTCACCGCATTCGCGGAGCGGGCAAACGCGATCCAGCAATTGTCATTGAGATCAGTGAGGTGCGTTGCCGTTAGCGTCCATCCATCCATCCCTAATAACCCTGTTACATTGGTGATACAAAAAAAAACTGTCTCCATATATGAAAACTAAAGCCGGGGTGCAAAGCGAGCTCGATCAATAATAATAATAATATTAATAATAATAATAATAATAATAATAATAATTTTTATTTCCTCAAGAGAGCCGCAGCACCACAAGAAAGGCAACAGCCCGTACCACTAAGTGCCCGCGGTGCCGCGTCTAGTGATGGTGATAATGTGATGATGTAATATACAAGATGGAAGCGATGGTGATTATGTAATGTGTGTTAGGCCTTAGCAGCATTTTTCGCAGTGGTGGTCTTCACGATGCTGGCACGGGCTGCTTACTTCTAGCAGGCCGGTCTCGAGCGCTTGGAGAGGGCTCCTCGCCTGTCCGACTTGCATACGAGCCGGCCAAATTACCGGCTCGTATACAATACAAACACGGTAACCCAGGACGGAGGGGGGGGGAGGGGGGGGGGCGGCGAAAAACGGTTGGAGCCTGTGTCGTTCTTCCCGTTTGTTCCCCCGCTCCTGGGCTAATACTGCACACACGTTCAGAGCAATTACTGTATATGTACGAAGCAAACACGCTTCGAAGAGTAGTAGTGCGATGGCGGCCTGGCATATTGCGGCGTGCATGGACGAGAAGGGACGCTCCTCCGTACATCTATATAGAAGATTCGTGTTTATTCTGAGCCACGTGCGTAAAAGAGAAGGACGCCAGAATGACCTTGCCTATAGTGAGTCTCTCTCTAGCTCACTCTTCGAATATTCTAGGCCGAATATTCGAGGTACAGAGTGGGGTAGATAAGAAGTCGAGCGTGGGCTTTGCCGACTCATTCAGACTCTCGTTCCCATGTCTCGAGCGCTAGACATGCATGGCATGCGCCATAGTGATCTCATCTCGTCGATTCATTTCGCTCGAAAAGTAGCTCTGTTCTTTTAAGGTATTCACATAGTTTACGTTGTGTTCATTTGCCCTTCGATTCGCATTTGCTTCCCAGCTTTTTTGTAATGTACAACGATTCCGCTACTAGGCTGCATGCTCGAACTCTTTGTTTAAGGATGCATCTCGGCTGCGCAAACTCTCGATCAGCAGGAGCACTTGCCAAAAATAAAGCTGCGAGCTCGGGATTCTCGCCTTCAGTGTTTTCAGTGTTGTAATAAAAATTGTCAGGAATGCAAAAACTGTGAAATTAACTGATTGCTGTTTAAAGACGTGTTGAGCTTGGTTAATTTCCGAGTGAATTGAGCAACGGGAACAACAATGTACTTGCTTTCTCGTTCTATTAAAATGACAGCACGTTGGCGGGACGATGTCATCTTAATTCTTGTTACTACATCAGGTCAGAGCCCCAAAGTAGTCATGAAAACAAACCAAATCCAAAAATGTCACTGGCAGAACTGAGTTTACGAAAAGCATAGAGCACGAGTTCTCTTCCCTTTTAAATGTTTACCCCCCCCCCCTTCTTGTAACGTTGGCACTCGGCCTTTCCAGTGTGAGCTATTTGGCCCCCACACTCAAACGAGTTTGAGACCACTGACGTACTTTGCCTGTCGTCAGGCACGCGTCAGTACCTCGAGTTGCGCTAAAGAAAGCTGGGCAGGTCATCCAGTCAAGCAGAACAAAACGAGGCCGTTGAAGGGTGCATGAGATGATCCAAGCTCTGTCGACATGGAGGCCCAAATCAAGCTGGGCTTTGAGTAAAGCCTTAGCAGTATGCTGAGGCTTCACTTGTAGGGACATTAAAGAGACACTGGCACTACCCAAAAATGTTTTTTTTTTTTGCCAGGCGATTTTATATAGCGTCAGAATACTACCCAATGACTACTTTGCAACAGAGTCAAGTTTATATTTAATAAAGCCAAAAAAAAACGCAATTGCTCGAAACCGGAATCGAAACACGAGTACGGAGTAATGGCTCGACATGTCGACTAGGAAGGAGGGAGAAATGTAGAGGCGGAGGGAGTTGCTGGAAATCACGTGGCTACACCCAACCGCGTTTTGTTTTGTTTTCCTCCACTTTTCGGTCGTGGCGACAGTTTTAACATTGTAATGGTCAAGCACCCGAAGGGGAACTCTTTGTTCGCAGGAATGCAGCCAGTCGACTGTAGATCAGAATGAGTTTGCTAGTCAATTCCCATGCTGCAAAGGCACACCTCAGGCTCAGAGTCGGGCAGCACCACGCATTGGCTGCATTCGCACCCAGTAAAGAAATCGTACGCAGGCATAGTTAAAACCAAGTACGCAATTCGTGCTTGACGTTTGCGCGTGTTTTAAGCTCTTTCCAATTCGTGTTCGTAAGACGAGCGATGTCATCGACCAAGAGAAGCCGCAACGACTCGGTGACATTTTCGTAGGAATAAGCTTGGTGGTCAGGCGTGTCGTACAAAATCAATCCTAATTGTTTAATTGAAAAAAAAATATAAATATTCTATTTATATATATTGAAGCTAGAAGGATTCGCCAGTGCCGAGAACAACAGTTCTGATCTGATGCAGAGGTACGTCAGCCCGTTGTTCGTCCGCTTCACCCAGCCGTCTAGCCGCGACTCTCTCGCTGCTCCCACGATTCCGTGATACACGCCATCCAGAAAACTACTCAGTGCGTGTGCTTCGGGATCTGAAACGTATTTACAGCTTCTTAAAAACCACAAAACAAACAAACAAGAAAGGTTTTATTATTTTTTTATATTTAATACTGTCACAAATTGAAACTAAATCTTGATTAGCGCAATTCGTAGGTTCAAGTATATTTTTGAGCCTGCCTATGTAACAGAAAGAAAAGATAATTGAAAAAATGCGTCCATTTCAAAACAGAACTGATGTTTTCAAATGCTCTTTTTTCCCGCGGTCCAGTGACGATTGGAATAACCTACCAAGTGACATTGTTAAAACAACATTGTCAAGCTGTTTTTTTTTTTTCAGAAGATTCCAGGTTACTTGTAACTACAGTTGTGTATTACGTTTTGAATAATTGTGTTTCACCTTGTGTTTGTAGTGTAAAATGTTATGTCTGTTCCCCTCCCTACTATAATGCCTCTTCAGGCGATGTAGGTATGCAAATAAATAAATAAATAAAGCTTAAAATGAACGTTTAATGCGGCGTAGTTGCGCCTACAAACAAAAAGTAACAAAGACCACCTTGATGGCGACGAAAGAACAACTGGCTCAAGCAACCATGCGAAAGCTAATTTTGTTAGCGCGTAAGTATCTAGAA
Organism: Ixodes ricinus; assembly: GCA_037355805.1. NCBI lineage: Eukaryota > Metazoa > Arthropoda > Arachnida > Ixodida > Ixodidae > Ixodes > Ixodes ricinus. The sequence goes on along the minus strand of JAZHYW010032110.1, from coordinate 5,758 downwards.
GTTTCCTAGCTCGAACAAACTGCAAGATCCTCGAGTCATCTGGAACATTCCAGTCATGCAAACAAAACCAAGATAAAAAGGACAAGCGCTGGCAGGGATCATACCCGGCAGCCAGCGGCGTGTGAGGCAAGCGCGCTGGTGACTCAGCTTTTGACAGCTACTGAGAATTGCTAAGACAAGGGAAGGGCGAACTACAGAGTCAACTGAAACACAGATTTTTAACAGTCCCATCGAGCATAGTTCAGTTCGAGTCGGACGACGTGAATCACCTCCGGTTCACACAGGGCGGCGTGACAATGTTGATGTTCCGTCGGGCAATGGCTTGCAGCTTAGGTTTCTCAGGAAGCGTATAACATAACCTTGAGGCCGAAGCACCACTTTAACAGTTCCTCGCTGCGACGATGAAGTGGTCTATAGATCCGCGCTTGGTAGCCGGGATGGAACTGGGTGTCGTGGCGACAAAATTGTACCGGCCATCGTCAGCAAGTTGTGCGGCTTGAATCAAAGAGCGGCCGAGCTGGTGGACTTCCTCCGCTTCTTGAGTGACGAATCGAGCGTAGTCGGCCTGTGTCATCGTCAATCTGTACGTCAAAGTCGAATACACTGTTTGTCGTCGAGGCCGTAGCCGGGTTGGTTTTATGTCGTAGCCGGGGTTTGTATTTGTAGTCGTTGCCCGTCTCATCGTCGGCGTCGTCGTCGAAACCGTCATCATGTTATCGTCGAGTTCGTAGGGTGTACATTGTAGGTATAGATTTCGTTTACCCCGCACGTCTACCAAAATGTCGCAAATAAAAACTAAAGCTTGATTAATAAAGCTTAAAATGAACGTTTAATGTGGATAACTTGTGCCTACAAACATAACATAACAAAGACCGCTTTGACGGCGACGGAAGGACGACTTGCCCAAGTAGCCACGCGAAGCTCCTTTTGTAAGCGCGTGCGCATGCAGAAGCATAGCCTCCTCATATACTGACTATACTCTCTTTAGTGCTCTACACTGACTATACTTTGAGTATAGAGGCGGGCTTATGGTAGAAGTTTTCAAGCATGAGCAAACAACATTATTCGCGAGTCATCTAGAACATTCCAGTCATACAAACAAGAATGATAAAAAGGACAAACGCTGGTGGGGATCAAACCCCAGCCAGCGGCGTGAAAACTGAGCATGCTGCTGACTCGGCTATTCGCATGACGGGAATACTGAGTCTGTGGCTTCGATTTCCACGATTTTGGTTATATTTGGTGGTTGCGCCTGAACGACACAGGACTACGGAGAAGAGAGTGAGCGCGACCCAAACAGGCGTGTCCTCGATCGGCTGTTTTCGGGAGAAAAATACCAAATTTGGAGCGGCAAATTGTGTTCTGGGTAGCTGGGCTCTCGTATGTTACGCACAAATAAAAACCTTGGCGAGTTTAAATACCCTGCCAGTCTCTCTATAAGGGCCGACGTACAATTCGCGCTTTCCACTTTTGCCCGCCTCTGAACCAATAAAACATTGGGTATGCCTGGTTGTGGTGGCCTGCATTGTTCACACGTGAGCTCTTACTCTGGAGGCGCAGCTTAGCCTAGTGTTTGAAGGAAGAAACTCTGGGTAGGCCAGGAAGCCGTGATCGCATAACATGCCAGTAGGGCGGAAGCTACGGCCCTGGGAGGCCAATCGGAATGTTACTATGTATCACTGGAGCAGTATCATACTTTTTCGCTACGTCACTCTATAATATGTGTACGTTGCGCACATATACGTAGCGCGTATCGAAGCAGTCGGCACGTATTGTGGGCTTATCGTTCACCCTTCGGCAAGTTACAACTGAGACAAGGTATAACCGTGGGTTCTCGCTCTGCTCGCGCCGCCTGGCTGTTACTGGCCGGCTACAATGCTGTCCACTTTTTACCTTGTGCCAACTAGGGTGCCTTATAATTGGGTTGTGGGGGATATTTATACAGCGTGTAGTTGGTCAGCCATTTTTAAAGTTGCGACGAGTCACTCGCTGTATATGAGCAATTTAGCCAGTGGAGTACAACCGCTATCCTGGGGTCTCTAACGTGCACCACGCGGTAGTGATACACGACCGCACGCCGGTACGATGCTCATCCAGATCGAAACGGGCAGGGGTGGGGCTCGGACACAGGATCCTGGGTTCTGCAGCGCGAGCTTTCGCTCCACGCGCGTCGAGCTGGGTGTGCTTAGCCCACTCGGCCACCGATACCCCCCCCCCCAAGGGTGCCTTCACGTGCGCTTTGCTTGGCTTTGCTTTAGGTGGAGACATCTGGCCATTTTCTCCCACACCTTTATTGCTATTCTTTATTAAGCAGCGCGTGAAAGAGCGTTCCCGGCACGCGTTTGTGGCGCTGACTGTGCTATGGCGACATTTTGTTTTCGTCGATTTATTTGCATTTTACCCGTGGGCGCGTGCTGTCGGCATCGGTACCACAAAGGGTAGCATCACCTAAGCAGTAAGCAGAAGGACATTGAGGCACCCTAGCGCCAACACGGCTCAACCCCAACTTAGGAGAGACAAGCGCTTAGAAGATTATCTTTTCTGCAGAAAAGCGAGGTTATACGTCGGCCTTTATTTGGCAAGACCTGTCTAGACAGACCTTCTAATGTCCTTCGCAAAAGACGCCGATTGTGCATACCCCTGGGTAGCCGAATTCGCTACATAGTTTTTTGCTCGGAGTGGGCTTCAGTCAATTTTCAAGGTCCCGGGTGTAGTTTCGCGGCTAAGGAAAGACTGCCCTGACACCTTCTTTCGCGGGTCTGCTCTAAACTAAACAAAAAGCATGGTAAAAAAAAAAACTTAATTGCTTAGGTGCGACCCACAGTTACAACGACCAATGCCGAAATAGCACAAGGTTCCAGAACAAACAATTAAGGCTTAATGACCAGTTCACGTCGTTCACGTTTTTTGTCTTGTATGTGAAAGCCGCTCACCCTTGTGGTGATAGCTGGCAACCGGCGATTGGGCAGGCATTATCAGCATACAGGACGCTATGGTAAGAATAATGTTACAGGATCGTCACACAAAAGAAAACACGACTCAGACGATAGAGAGTTTTAAGGAACCGTTTTGCATCCGATATACGGTACGATTGGCACTCCGGTACGAACTGCGCATGCGCTACCACAGAAGACTCGCATACGACCAGTGCATAACGGAGGGACCATCGTACCGTATGGGATGTGCACAAACGGTTCCCTAAAACTCTCTAGTGTTTCCATACTATTTTATACTCTGTTCTTGCCGTGTTACCGTGGCTTAAGAAACCCGGAGCCTCCACGTTACGGCGGAGTACTTGGGAGAGAAATTCGCTGCAACCCCAGGAGGCGGGCAGGCGAATGACGAAACATAAATATTACCAGAACACAAAGAAAACTAAAAGAGTGCTCCACTGGAAATGGAGAGAGTCCCCGGTTCAATCTTGGACCATGGGCGGATTCTTTCGGTCGCGCATCGGTCACCTAGCTGTGTTTGAGAGAGAAAGCAAAACATATTTATTTGTACGACCCCTGTCCGGGCTCTGCGCTCTTGGGGAGGAGCTGCAAGTGTTCTCCCCCAGAATGGTGAGCAGGTGATGGTGAGGAGGTCGGTTCATGAGGAGTCGGCTTGCCCAGATGGCAACCAGCCTCCGATGTGCTTATGTCAGAGTGAAGTGTCATTTGGGCGTTGAAGGTCTTGGATACCTCCAGTATCGTGTGGGTGAGGTGGGTATGGAGTTTTGTGTTTGTCCATCTCCCTTTGTTCTCCTTCTCCAGGAAAGATTTTCGTCATTCTTGTATAGCTCCACTTGCACAGTTGCATTGTATCAACATTGTCATCGTTCTGTGTGTATGTTTATACAGCCGGAAGTTATTCTGCCTTAGTGGGCGTTTGGTGTCTCAGCTATGAATGGGCATTTCATCCAGTACCACTACCCTGGGTGTCTTTAACGTGCACCACTCAGTAGTGATACACGCGTCCACACGCCGGTGTACGATGCTCATTCACATCGAAACGGGCAGGGGGGGGAGGATTGAACCAGGTCCGCGCACATCGTCGGAGCACGTGGAGCTTTCGCTCCACGTGCTCCGACCTGGTGTTTGAGAGAGTGTGCGCTAGCCCACTCGGCCACCGATCCCCCTTCAGAGCATCGAGCAACATTGGTGGCCGCCGAATTCGCTGACGCAGCTTTCGTTTTCAATAAGATCTGAGCGGAGCCTGCCGAATGCAGACGCAGACCTTGCGTCCGATACATGCTCAAGGCACGTGATCAAGCGATGGCGGACAGGCGTTGGCACGGAGCTTTGGAAAGGATCTTTCGCACTGAGCATTGTCTGTTGCTCTGAGCTCTCTCAGGTGCTTCGCGGGAATCGTAGACACGCTGCAGTTCATTGAGTTGCACCGTTCTCTGTCCATTTGTTTTAACTGATAATTGTCAGCTCACGCCTCGAGGCATCTTGTTAGGATTCTCAATAACGAATGAATAACCACCCCCAAACCAAAATATATCAAACAACAAATATTACGTGACGCGTCACTTAATCCAGGCCTCCTTTGATATAAGAATTGCTACGTGAAGTTATATATAAGCAAAATAAATAAAAACGACCGCTTGAGCGCGGTTCACGCTCGCAAGTCATCTTTCTGCCATGTGCACTGATCGGACAACGGTTTTCTAATGGTGTTAAACCCGGTACTGTACTGACACCAGGGACTTTAGCAAACCGTTACCTTGTTTTGCCTATAGCACTACCGTGCCTTCGGAGCATGCCTTTGTAGGCGCGCGCCCGCAGTCACGGTATCCCCTGACGCAAGACACATGCATCAAGGGCTACGTTAGTGTGGTACCGCAGAACAAAGTAAAAGTTTGCTAAAAGTCCCTATTGTATAGATTGAAGAAAAATCAAGGTATAATGCCGTGCTTTTTCGTAACTATGTGCTAGAGCTGTATCTGAAGTCCAATGATTTTTTTAACGATCTTTGTGATTTAAGCAATAATAATAATATAATAATAATAATAATAAAGAGTTTATGTCCATCGACGTTGATGGTGGCAATCAACGAAAAAAGCCATGCATGGCACAGCCTAACAACCCTTGACCGCCCAAAACACAGTAGCAGCAACTCGAAAAAAAAAATCGGAAATATTGATTACCGCAATTTAACAAAGCGTGTTTCAGATTTAATATTTGCAACTTTCAGCGATTCTGGTACCGCGGTGTGAGAATTGCGCTCCCTAGCTCCTGGATGATTGGCCTCATAATAAATTGCCTTGCCTACACCTTACTGGCGTAAAAAAAATAACGTAAGGCTCTAATACTGCTCGTATATAGCAAAACTAGAATTACTCACGCGTCGCAGACCAGCCTAGTACCGTTGTTCTGCGACGATCATCCAGATGACCGCCACTTTGATAGGCACCAGTGCGCCCTCTATAGGCCGTGAAAGTTGCGAATATTTTATCATCGGCTATAACAGAAAAGTGACCTATTTGCAGACAGAAAATATGAGACTCCAAAAGTTTAGTCAGATTCATTTGTGGAGAGGATCATTCGAATTTCTCTAAGGGACACTTGTACTAAATTCCAATCCTTTATCTTTAAAGTAGAGGTACGTATTTTTCGGGATAGTATGTCGAAGCATTTGTAGGCTATAGTTCATTCTTGCAGTGACCAACTCCGAAATTCCGAACGACAGGTAGAATACGCGTGAATATTTTCAGTGAGCTGTCCAAGCTTTATCGAATGTTTATATGCCTCAATTTGTTCTAGTTTTAGAT
>JAZHYW010032109.1:0-12480 GCA_037355805.1 Ixodes ricinus | reverse complement strand
ACATAGAGATCAGGTTCTTCATTACCGAGGAACACTGGGTTAGATTGCTAAAATAAAATATTTAAGTTAATATTAAAGAAATGTCACTACCTAGTTTTAAAATGTATAACCCTAATCAAATCAAATTTATTTTAAAAATGTTTTGTTATTTCTAAGTACACTTAAACAACTCAAACCTAACAAAAGTTCAATAGTTTGCTTACATTTTAGTTTCAAGCGCATTTAAATATTTACATAAAAAGAGAATTTAAAAGGCTTTTCTTTTTTAATATTTATCGTCTTAGCAATCCAATCCAATTCAATCCAGGTACACTTTCTCGATTTGTTTGTTTTTGAAAAAACAAAACAAACCTCGAGTGGGAATAAATCGCAACATACCCAGCGGATAGGCAGCCGAATTAGGAAACTCAAACGCGGCAGAGGGAACTCACATCCAAGGAAGACCATCAACTTCAACCGCTCAACAGAACGGTAGGCGCAGGCCCCAGCGACCAAAGCAGACGAACCAACATTCTCGGCGACGATTGAGAACTCCACACCCTCCCACTCGGTTGTGGACTCAGCAGAAAAGACCGTTCACCGCGCGTATACTCCAAACTAAAATCGCCCGAAATTGCCAAAGCGCACGGGTTTAACAACGCGCTTCCTTATCAAACGAGCGTTTTGCGTCGTTCGACTGCCGATTTCCCGCAGTACACAACGTTCGCACCAGCGACTCGGATCGATGCCGGGCGGTACGGTGCAGCGGTCCTTGCGGCCGTACCACATCACCGAAGACAACACGAGGACCAATGACTTCAGAATAAGGGCTCGCCACAGAGTCTACGAAGGTGACTCTCGAAAGGTGAGTCTTCACTTTTGCGGCGTCATCTCCTCGCCGATCTCTCTTTCGTTATCTGGGCGGAAGTCGGAGGTGAACGACGCATCCATATTTGTTTACTTCTGTCCGACTGGCGAGTTTATTGAACTGCGCTCACTGGGCCCCTACGTCGCCTTTGCTAACGAGTGATGTTATTATAACGTACAAAGGCGATTGACTGGTTGATTGATTATGCGACTTATTTATTTATTTAGAACACTATTTGCTCCACTCAAGGAGTCGTAGTAGGAGTGATTACAACATAAATTTAACAAAATGCTAGTCGAACCAAACAACATATCTATAAAAGATGCAAACCAACTGCCGTAACAAACTGACTAAAAGATTCTAAAATAACAATAACTTTTTTTTTATTTATTATTATTAGAAAGGCGCAGCGTAAACGAGCTGGTGAATTTTAGACGGAACACAACTCCCGGAAAGCAGATAAGCAAAATGTGTCGTCTCTTTGCTTACCTGCAGTCTCAAGATAGTTGTCTGGTTGAACTATGCTGCATTTATAAATTTCCTTGGCCTTGTGCTTTCTAATCAAGTTACTGCCAAACAGCTAGGTGTCTATAAAATGATTCATTTGACCGTGATTTTACACCAGTACATGCGACTGAATAAAGAGCTATAAAGTAAGGATACTGCAGTTTATCAAACGCCATTTCATCGAACGCCATTTTTTTTAATAAGTTGGCATTTCATCGAATGCCGATTCATAGAACCCCATTTCATCAAATTGCTTGATGCTGTTTCATTGAATTTCCCTTTACTACAATTTGGAGTATTACAATATTTTTCATAAAATTTACTATCGCTTTTGAAATAGTTTTGACGCCGCTCTCGAATCACTAGAAATAGAATTACTACCCCGGTGAATTGTTTTTTTATCTAAAAATAGTAATAAAAATAATTTTTTGCCACATACTGGAAGGTGCACATGTGGTGGTGTGCGGGCTAGGCAGATAGGTGAAAACGCTACTCAGAGCACCTGCCAGCCTACCACCACATGTGAAAAAACAAAACAGACATATATATGTTCAGAATACACACACTATAGAAAGTACATAAAAAGGAAAGATATGGAGGTGGGAAACACGTATCGCATTATAACGATAATGCCAGCTGCTTCCCATACATCCTGGCCAGCTCTCGTGACTCCGCCTCATTTGATGGCAGGAAACTGCGCACACTGAGCGGAAGTTTCAGAAAGTCTTTTATAGCAGCTGGGAGCAGTGAGGAGCTGTGGCGCAATGTCCTCCCCTCAGCTCGTCAGGTTGTCCAGTTCTCTTGCCGATTCGAGCAACTGTCGAGAGGTAGGTGCCGGTCAGGGAACCGTCCAAAGCCTGGCAGGCGAAACGAACACGGAACACTTGGCGCCTATGTTGGGGCAGGCGTCACCTAAGCACATTCAGCCGGTCACATTAGCTGGTGTCCAGCCCAGAGACATGCCCAAGTGCCCTGGAGCATATTGTCCTGAATGCCCTTTGCTCCTTCATACTGCATTTCATGCATTATAGTACTTGGGGATGAAGTCGCTGTCAATTTTTTTCTTCTCAGTTGGTGGCCACGATGAACTCCACCCATAAAGTGGCTGCTCAGTATGTCTCTTCATTGTGAGTCCCCATCCGTAAAACAAGGACCTTGTCCGACGTGGACACGATGGCACAAGGCTGGCAAAGTGCAAGCTTGCCTTTTGTTCTACGTGTCTTTTTCTTTGACCTCTCGGGGGGAGGGATGGGGAGGTTTACCGGGAAGCCGCGAACCTCGGTTCGGCCACCCGTCCCCACAATTGCTCTCTACGCACCGCCATTTCTGTCCGGTGGGCGCAGTTGCTCCGTTCCGCAAAGTGCCGCGCTTGCATCCACAGCCGAGTGACTCGGCATTTTATTGCCCCGCACAGACGCCCAGAGCGAATGGAAGGGGCCCTTCTTCTTCATCCAAGCGGCGGACACCCAGTTTGGCATGATCGAGAGCTACCTCGAGAAGAGGCCCGACCCCAAGTGGGACAAGGAAATTGTGCTCACCAGGCAGGCCATTGCCGCCGTCAACCGGATGAACCCCAAGCCACGCTTCTTCGTTGTCTGCGGAGACCTCATCGACGCAATGCCAGGTACGTTGACGTACCGGGCAAATCGGTGGGCGCGATCGAGCGTTACTCCGTTCACCTCTCGGCCGACAGTGCGGTACGGGCCGCTTGCCCGTCAAAACGTCCTCGGCTCCATCTTTTGCCACGCGATCGCACTCGTGCCCACACCCACACGTGCAGAGCGGGGCAGGCGACGAAAGGGAGGCATTGATTGGTGTCCGGCGATTGCGTGGCTTCCGCTACACTGTCAGCTTAAGGGCGAACGGGGCATAGTGTAGAACGTAGTCTAGAATGTGTGGGCCAAAGGCCTGCGTTGCAAAACCCTGTGTTTGGTCCTCGTCTGTGTAAGTATGTAAAAATTCCATTGCATTCTGATGTATGTTGCAGCATTAGTTCTATCGTTCTCATTAGTCTTTTGCACTACGCAAATGTGCCCAAGTTCCTATGAGCTTTGATTAATGACTGGCGAGTTTTCTTGGCGTGCGTGTTGTGTAATGTCATAATTCGCTAAATATTAAATTTCAAATTCAAGCATATGTATTAATCCACTTAGTAGGGTTTTTTAATACTTACTCTAACATTAATTTATTTGTTAGTAAATAATAAGTAAATAAATGAACTTAGATAAGAACTTAAGTGTATTTATCTAGGTTTATTTATTTAGTTTTTTGTTCTTGATTGCTCTTTTTTTCTTAGGCCATTGAGACTGTGTGACAGATCGTTAATCCGGTTCCTCTGCCAAAAAGTTTGGAAACCCTCGGTCTACAGTGTGAGCAACCGTCATCGTAGCTCAAAGCCACATTAATGCCTTGGAATCCAAACATTCAGTGTCATGTTCGCTCGCTCCGCTTTGCAGTACATCTTGTGTAGAGAGAGCGTGGAAAATTAGAGCATCGCTTTACAGTTTCTTAAACAAGAAAAACCTGAACTACACACCAAATTAGGGCAGAGCGAGAGCACCAAGTTCGACGAACATATGTAGGGGTGCAAAGGATCACAGATGCCGTCGCAGTACATCTCATTTGACAGCAGCCAGAGTGAAGACGTGGCTTCACTGACGATTTCCGACGGTCCTTTTTCAGCATTTCGTTTCCGCGTTCCATCTTCGTGTTCTAGCTCCACGCCATGCGTTCTGCCCCCTCTAGGGTGCGTGGAACATGTCCAAAACCGTGGTTTCTCAATTTCTGCTCGACAACGTCGTAAAGGTGTCGCGCCATCGCCGGTCGCGATCCTGGCGGTATCCCAGAAGCAGCGGTGGACATGGCGGATGCCTGTTCCGCTGCAGGTTGCACTTCAGTGTGACAGTCCTCGGAGGCTTCGGCAGACGGAAGTCTGGATGCCGCGACGATGGCGACACTCGCCTTTGCTCGTGCTTTTTGACCACATTTCTACAACCGATTGCCGGAAACACGACGTTTGATGGTACGACACCTCCGCTTACGCGTTGTCGTTTGTTACCACATTGGGACTGCTTTCGGTGTACGCACCGTACCTCCACGTTCCGCTTCTGCATTCTTATGGGCGCGGTGCCGTCTGCCGTCGCTGACCTTTGGAACTCCCACAGGCACCGACCTCAGGAAACCCCAGGAGGACGACTTCCGGCGCGTCATGGCCGAGATGAGCTCGGAGGTCCCCCTGGTGTGCGTGTGCGGCAACCACGACATCGGCAACGAGCCGACGCCCGAGTCCGTTCGAAGCTATCGGGACACCTTCGGTGACGACTACTTTGTCTTCTGGTGCGGCGGCGTCATGTGCATCGTTATCAACTCTCAGTACTACGAGAACTCGACCCTCGTGAGTCCCCCACACCCTCTACGGTCTTCTGTCGTGCCTGCCGCGATCCTGAGTGCCGCCTGTTCACACAGAGCATGATTTGCGCGTGTACGTCATTTTGTTCGGGTAATTGAGGTGTTTTTTGGGTCACATAAACCGAAAGCACCAAACTCTACTTATAAATAAAGCACTAAGGTTATAGTGGCTTTTTTGTGTGCAAACATCTTGTACTCATATTGCACTGGCCCAATTCTTCTACTGCAGTGGAAGAATCGACGTCCTAGCTGTCCGGCTGTCCAAAGGTCCAATAGGACTGGCAGTATGCAGAAGCCTTACTGGACTACACCCACTGATGAAACCAATCTTGTGTCCACGCATTGTCCGCAGGTTCGAGAGCTGGAGCAGGAGCACAGTTCCTGGCTGGACGAGCAGCTTGAGGAAGCAAAGTCCGGGGGCTACAAGCATGTGGTGGTCTTCCAGCACATCCCCTGGTTCCTACGCGACCCCGGGGAGGAAAAGGATTACTTCAACATCGTCCTCGAGCTGAGGCAAAAGATGCTCGAGAAGTTTCATAGAGCCGGTGAGTGTCCTAACTTGTCCTCGTCGTTGTTACCATCGTCATTGCCATCATCTGTGCCATCGTCGTGTCATTTGTTTATCACCAGCCATGCGTTTGTAGAGTCGTGGGATATTCCGACCGTGCCCTAACTCCAACCAGAGGGTTAGCACCTAAGTGAAGTAGTTGCGTGCCTTTTGCTGCGACATTGTCGCTGACGCCTCCTATCATTTACATGGCCCTCAATGTACGCAGCATGACACTCTTGATGCAAACAAGCGATTAGTGTGTTTTTGTTGTTTTCTTGTTTCTTTTTAATCGAAGTGCTGTCATCAAAACTACTGGTGTGGTGGAAAGTGTATGTGTGCGGCTCTGACCTATGCGGTAAGATGGGGTGCCCATCGCCACCCTGCAGACGTGAGAAAGCTCCGATGCCCTGTTCGCACTACTATTATAGGGTTCTTGCACGAGACCATGATGCAATGCTACTGCCAGTTCGTAAATCTCATCGGAACCCACTGGAATCCATGTTGGAGGCATTCGTCGCTGATGTGCTACGTTTTGTGTCCTTTGGCGCACAAAACATAGCATGTTCGCGCTGTAGTTTGCCCGCCCACTCGAGGTTTAAAACGGTCAGTTTGCGCCGTAAAAGTTGGCGACAACGGAGCTTTGGCCAGGAGTTTGGGTTTTCTTAGAATTCCCGAAACTGTCAGAAATCAGGACAAGTCGACGCTCGAGCAATCGATTCGCCGGCATTATGAATGACTCTGACAGGTACGCCGGCACAACCTCGACCAGGCAACTAAATGCGGGAGCACAACGCAGCAAATCCTGGGCGCTAACATCTCCGGGGTCAGGCGTGTTCGTTTTTCAGTGACAAGTTGAAGTGGCTCAAGCACTTGTCAACTTTATTTGATTTTGTCGATGCGCAATTCCGGTGTTTTCCTGCAAAGTAAGAGAGGAAATAACAAGGTACAGACCTTACAGGTGATGTTTTGCTGCTGCCGCTTCAGACATCGGCGGTACCGCCAACAGGTACCGCCGATGTCTGCTTCTATTTCCCGCCGTTCCGAGGCAGCCAAATGCATGGGAGCATTCGCTTTAGATTATTATATTAACTCTGATCGCGACAGAAAAGCTTCAGACCACGACTAAGGGTTTGGGGATAGCACTTCGTGTCAGGCGAGGAACCTCTTTGCGATTCACTAGGACAAGAAAATATTCTGAGATGTGGTTATACAAAGACGGCTGTATGACTCTACGGCACTACTGCGGCCACGATAAGACTCCGAATGCCTCCAACATGGCGCCAAGGCACTGATAGCAGACGACAATGTTGGTTTCAATTTCAAGCCTAACCGAAAGTGACGTCAGGTGCAAGGAGCTTATAGTGCCTTGCGGTGTACATTCGCTCTAGGGAGCTGAAAATGAAAGGCGTAATGTCGCAGAAGTGATAAGTGTCTTGAACCCCGTGAACGTTTTGCGGGCTGTGAGCGTGAACATCGGCATTTCAGTGCAGAGTTGTAGCTTGGTTGTAGCTAAGTTAATGCGCAAGAAATAGTACAAAACAAAGTTTGTGGAATGATAAGAGTCGGCAGGTTTGGGAACTTTTAGAGCACGCGCAATGACCTATGTCAATCCCGGGACCACCTTTCAGGGGGCTGTAATCAATTTCTATTTCCATATTTTTGTTTGCAGGTGTCCGCGCCATCTTTTGCGGCCACTACCATCGCAATGCTGGCGGCTTCTACAAAGACATGGAGCTGGTTGTGACGTCTGCTATCGGAGGCCAGCTCGGCAATGACGGCCACGGGTTGCGAATAGTCAAACTTCTAGATGACAAAATCCAGCACCAATACTATAAGCTTCGGAAATTCCTGAGACTGTTGAGCTCTGAGATGAACAATGAATTGACATGTGTGACTTTTTTGGTTGGGTGGCTGATTTTTAATTGGGCACAAGGAGTGCTTCATCAGCTCATCTGCTGTTGTTTTCTGTTATAGTGAAATAAATTGACCAGACGACATGCCTCAGCTGAGTAGTTACGTTGCTCCAAGTTGCCGGCTGTTACCATATTTTTAAGAGAAATTATCTGGAGCTTTCAAATGGGAAACGTGACAGCCCAGCTGACACCTCACACTATCTGTGTAAAAAAAAAAAAAAAGACTAGGACACTGTTTATTTTGTGCCCCATTCACAATAAAGATAAACTATTTTCGCATCTTTGTTTGTCATTTGTAGGCCAGCAGTCTAACCAGAAAGTTCTTTGCTGACCAGCCATCTGAAGCAGACGAAATTCAGTTACATTACAATATACTTTCATGAAGAAAAGTTATTATTGAAAAAAAGTTTTTTTAGTTAAGTTGTACATAAAACGTCAAAATTTAGGCGCATTTATATTTTTTAAGAGTTAGAAGGGCGCTTTGACACTACACTTGCTTAGCTGTATTCACCTTGAGATCGAACAGTGTCGCCACCGTGCGGCCGAAATTGGAAACATACGAAAGTGGAGATACCGCCGTGCATCATCTGCTACAGGCGCACGCTCAGAAGCACGGATCCCGACCACGTAAGCCCGTTTCCGACTGAGCTGAGCCCTCTTCGTTAAACGCTTGTTTTTGTTGTCGCTTATTTCTACTAAAGGTTGTGTTGTATCGCTTAACATGCGTGGAAATACAGCAAAGCGATTATTATTAAGCCAGAAGCTTCCATAATCTTAGTCAAACCATAGTTTCCATAAAACATTGATGTGTTGATTGGCGCTGTGATTTGATTAAAAATTTAGCCCGACTGATCACTACCCTTTCGTCAATTGATAAATCTGTTGGTCGATTTTTCACCGGTCATATGGCATGAAAGACGTTAAACCTACACATTTTTCAACTATTTTTACTATGTGATAAATGGCATATAGCATTCCCATTTTAAACTTAACGTAGTGGCGCCTACAGAAATATGAGCACGGAAGCCTTTTAAAGGTATACCACAACGAAATTTCGACGCTTATTTCTTGGTCTAGTATTCGTGTTCAAGGGAGCATTATCACATCAGACACACCAATCTCTTGTTGAAAAAGACACGAAAAAGAATTTTAAAACGAATGAAACGATTAGCAAAGGGCACCTGGTGGATGTCGCTAACGCCTCGTTTGTAATGCCCGTCTAGGAACCTTGACAGGTAGTGACGGTAACTGTCTCGCCTCCGGCTATGACGAGTGAAGAGCTGAAGAAGAAACTCGCCCCTCCCCAAAACCCTCTTTTGTGTGTCCCAGAAGTTGCTGTTGTCCCTCTACAAGATTATAGAAAAGGCAGCTTTGGGGTTATTTGAGGTCCCCCGATTGTTGGTGTGCTTCAGCGGGTCCTACGAGCAATTGGGGCTTTTCCAAGGCCGTGTAAATGTCACGTGACCTTGGAGAGGGGGCAGAGTAACGCACGAAAAGCGTATCACGGGCTACATCCAGTGCGGGATTGGCTGGGATAGCTCGCAGCGTCCGCTGCGTCCAGACGTAAGGACCCGAGACAAACTACGTCACGATTGTGGCGGATGTGACGTGCTCTTCGCTGGCTGCTCTCCGAGCATTTGCCAGAGAGGGCCGTTTATAAGGAAAACTACAGCCATCAGGCGCAAAATAGAAACATGATTGTCATTTACGGATATTGTGGGTCATATTAAACTTATTTCTGAACACGATGGGTATATTTCAAATGTCGTTGAAGTATTCCTTTAAAGTGAAGTAATTTTTAAGTTATTACTTAAAGAGTATAATCACCCTAGATGACAATCACAAGCATGCTGAAGTGGTTTACCGTGCAAGCCCGTGTCCTAAAAGAAATTGATACATCAAAAATATCAAAGCAGGCATTTTTTACTTTTTCTGACTCTCCAGCACAAGGTACCGATTAGACGGAAAAAAGAAATACTGCAATTAAAGCATCGCTCGAATAATCTGAAGGTTAATCGATGAACTGCCCAGTGATTTCCCTACACCCCCCCCCTAATTTCAATTCCTGGGCAAACCCCTGGAATTGCCCACTACCGATATGCGTTAGCTGAGGGCAGACGAGTGATCGGAAAGTCTCATCAGAGTCGGTAGCCCTCATCAGTAAAAGAGTCGCTGCGGCCAATGCTGTCTGTCATGGTGCGGGTTGTTATTTGAAGCAGCTTTGGAGTTGCAGAATCTGCCCCCTACAGCGCTCTGGATCTATGAGTGGAATTCACCAATATACTGCTGTTTGTTACACTCACGCCAAATATATTAGAATAGTTTGTTTCACTTATCCTGCTGACAAACAGTTTCCGGATCGTAACTAGAAGAGGCACTCTTTTCATCGCAACGTTACCCACACCATGGCTTAGTGAAGGGTAACATTTACGGAGAGCAAGTCGTCTGCTTCTTGCGCAGGATGTTGCTGTGACGGCAGAAAGACGCCGAGCTCTGATTGACAGACCTCAAGGCCTCAAAGCAAGCTAGCGGCCTTGAGGTCTGTTCACTATCCTTCAATCAGAACCAATCGGAGCTCGGCATTCTGACGTCACCGCAACCCTTGCAAAAGATGCAGTCGAAATTGCGCTCCGCTCATGCGAAATACAGCACTAACTTTTCTTCATGCAAAATATTTATATTACGTATACTGCAAAAGCTACGAAGTTCAAGACTATAATGAAGGCGCTACGTGGCCCGTAGTGCGCCTATGAACAATGACCCGTGCCTTACAGGACGGAGGGCAGCCTTTGGTAGGCACCCTTTGCGTTATATCTCTAAAAAACGCCGCTGCCACGTCACCTCGCGAGCCTAACCCGCCCCCCTCGCTCCTCTCTCCCCCGTGAACCTGGGGAAGGCGGAGATTCCGACGTAACTTGGGTTACGTCGGACGTAACGCTAGACACTTCGAAAAAAAATGCATAGAACCTGCGATTTCACAGCCTGCAGTACCTGTATTCTGTTATCCGGGTTGGAATTCATTGTTTTATTGAATTCCCACGCTGGTGATCCGATACATCTATTTGAAAAGAAACAAATATTTAACGTAGATACTGTAGTGCTTCACCCGAAGACAGGCAGACGACGCATGCACACAAGCGATTATTTCAACTTAGGCTGTACCAGCTGCACGCTGGTAACACATTTCTATCTTGACTGAAGCGCCGAACGGTACAGCACTATTTTCCGCTAAAATTGTTCTCCCACCGATACTGTGCGACAAAATAAATGCAAGAATCTACACCGTCTTGAGCTCGAACGTGTACAGCCATCGCCTGGTACAGCCCAACATACAGCCCACTGATCTCAATGACAATTGCTAGATCGCGTTTGACCATAGAGTTATTACAATAAACGCTAGAGGCTCAGCTGGCGCTAGTGTGCTGTTGCATTTTGAAGCAGACAGCAAGCAGTCTAAATTTGACTTCCGGTAATGTATTCCTATGGGAAAAAGTGAGTGCATTTTCTCTCTGCGCTCGATTATAAGAGCAAATATCACGAATAATTTGTACGTACTAGGCACATTGGAACATTTCTCAGTCACGCAGACGAAATAAATGGTCAGTTACGGCGTTTTTCTTTCAAATTCATCGCATTAAAAACGGTGCTAAAACGGCTTCGTACGTGTATTTTTGTGCACTGTCGGACACTGTTAGCGCGAACACGGCGTCGACGCTTTCCAACATGGGGGATATACGTGCCAAACGAACGAAGGACATGTGGAAAACCGAGAGAGACGGCAAGAACTACGCAGTAACACTGGATAAGTGACTCCTTGTGCTTGCAGACGATCAAAATAAATTGAAAGTCACGTAATATAGTCAGATTTGCAATAAATAAGTACTGCGAAGATGCTTGTTCTGGGCTCAAATGGTTCAAATCATCACCCGCACGCTCCAAATCTTTGCAAATAAGGGGAGCCAGAGAGCAGGTGCCCGATAAAAACTGCCCGACATGGGAAATAATAAAAAGACATACCTTTCGTAGCTCACGTGCTTTATTTTTTGCGTTCGAATGTTTCTTTAACCGATCGTAAAGATGCACGACGGAGTCATTTTCACCCAATGACAGGACGGGCATTTTAGCGATATATAAGCACCACCGAAATGCTAGCGAACCTGAACACACACTACATTCCTTTCGATCGTTAGTTTGCTTAGAACCGTCGCTCGTTTTCACATACCTTCCTTGAAACAGGGTTTGGGCCTGAAATAGAGCGAAGTTTAACATCGCTCAGTGGTAAAGAAAAATGCTGTAACTAAAGCAATTACACTTTCACAATACCAATAAAGGTACATACTATCCGTTACAACCGAAATGACAAAAGTTATTCTTGTTATTTTCCGGCGAAGAGGCAAAATTCACGCGCGTTTTCCCATAGGAATACACAGGGAGGCTGGAAAAGTAGACTGCATGCTGTCTGCTTCAATTTGCAACCGGAAGTCCCGTAGACACTAGCGCCAGCTGAGCCTCTAGCGTTTATTGAAACTGGAACACCACGAACTGGCACGACCACTGATCTCAATGACAATTGCTGGATCGCGTTTGACCAGCTCTACCTATGGACCGGAATGCGGCCACCGTCGGCCATCTTTTTGGTAGACTTATATCATCTCTAGCCATCATAGTAATATGGCGGACAGCGCAATGGCGGCAGGCTGTCATAAAATAGCCGTAGATCTAGTACACTGTACCGTGGGTGATATTTCGTGCTTGATTGAAGTTGTTCGACGAAGCAGATTCCTGAAACCCGGCGTAGACGGTAGCCTCAACTTTGAGGACCCGGCGAAAGTTCTACGAAAGCGCAGCACCGGGGGAAAGCAGCGCAGCTCGCATCGAAAGCAGACTACGTACCGGCGTCTGCTTTCGATGCTTTTTCGATGCGACTTTCGATGCGTGCTGTGCTGTTTTTCCCCGGTGCTGCGCGATTTCGTGAAACTTTCACCGGGTCCTCAAAGACCGGGCTACCGTTCACGCCGGGTTTCAAAAACATGTTTCGTCAAACAATTTCAATCAATCACGGAATATCACCCACGCTATTTTGATGGCAGCCTGCCACCACAACTGCCAAAACGCCGTCTGCCATGGATGGATGATGGTGGCTGCCAGGTGGCTTCAGCAGCTGTATCTTGGCTAGAGGTGATATAACTCTACCAAAAAGATGGCCGCCAGTGACCGCATTCGCGAGAGCGGGCAAACGCGATCCAGCAATTGTC